>JBBPCY010000007.1:22138461-22151970 GCA_037974405.1 Brachyalestes nurse | reverse complement strand
GCAATATATAACTAGCTTCATCACAAAAACTGTACGTGCAGGAAAAACTAAACACAGATTTGAAATCAGCATGAAAACACTACAAAACCCACATAAACTTATCTCTGATGATTTTGACCTGTTGACCTATGTAATTTGACAAGAGATGCATTTTAGCCAAATGTTTTACAAGTGACAACCCAAGCCACATTTCACCTCCAAAACCGCTTTCCCAGGACATTACATCATAACACACAAACTTTAACAATCAACGTTTTGTAAATGTTGTCAGCTGGATTTGGTGCCATCCTTGAAGTTGAATGAAATTCCATGTAAAGTAGCAATTTTTGAGTGCAGCCATCTTTGGCATAGAATGGGATAAAACAGATACAAGGAACAACACAGACAATTAGCTAACTTGTTAGGAGATCATTTGCATATTGCTTGCCATATAGCACTCACATTTCCACTTTCAGTTCAAGTACATTTGACAACAAAATGCTAAACAGAATACAATCCAGGGACAATTCAGCTGTATACAAGGTCTATGATCAGGCAAATAAAAGATTACTGAAATCATCTCAGTGAAAACATCTTTGATTAATAGCAGTTGCCTGTGCAGTTGACCACACAAGAAGAGCTGTTGGCGTCATAATGGCATGCGGCTGCTGTCAGCATGAGGATAGATGAAAGCAGTGATGATGAGAAAAAGTAGAGGTCTAACCACAGGATTAACCTATCATTCATCCACTGCCAGCTAAATAGAGGCCTGTCCACTGTGGACGACAATCCAAAAGACCTCTGCTAAATCGTGTGTGTTTTAGTGTGTTTTAGTGTGTGTGTGTGTGTGTGTGTTTGTGTGTGTGTTGTAGCGAAGAGTAGATTATCGAGGGCCATCTCGGCAAAATCTTTGTCCTTTAAGGCAAGGGCGAGGCCTGGCAATTTGATGGACGAGAGAAACAACAGAAATCGACACCCATATCTGCAATCATTCTTCACCTAGGCTACTCACTGTGTGTGGCTCTGTGTGTGTGTGTGTGTGTGTATACTGTATAAAAGCTGTTCATAGCTAGATTCCAGATGCCAGAGCATGTATTTGTTGAGCAAAAAAAGCCCACACTCTGCTCATTAACATGTTTATTCATAGCAACTGTTGGACAAGCTGTACAAAATCAGTGACAACTGATTCTGGTCAATGTAATAAGAAACTGTTTTGTACAGCACAGTTTAGTTACAAATACCTTCATTTCAGACAAATAGCATTGCTCTTTCCCAGGGGAAGCATTTTTAATGTGGGGGAGATGTATTGGTCTAGGTCTTGCCGAGGAGGGCGGGGCATGGGTCGTGCTTGTGCAAGGTCTCAGCCTTCGCCCGAGGGGGTGGGGGGGTGGGGGGGGTGGGGGGGTGCGTACAGTAATACATCTCAGTCATTGTCCTGGAAACAAAAAATAGTGGTGTTGTGTGTGGGGGGGCGGGGTTGACGAAATAAATGATTTTGAAAAGTGGGGGGGATATGTCCACCCTGCTATAATGGTTCCAGCGCCCAAGCTGTTTCCAATCTGCATAGTTTTGATTAGCAGGATTTGCAGTTTGCAAAAGTTTGTAGACTCCCAGTCTACTCACATGTTTTGTTGAAGTGAAAATAAGTTAATGCATCCCAGACAGGGAATACGCTTAGGGCACAATTTCCATCTTTGCTGATTTGCTGAACTTAAGAATCAGAATAAACATAAAACAAAGCAGCATTTTATATTCTCTTTTATTTTTGACTGAGCAAATAAAATAAAAGGACACAATAAAGCATGTGTTCTCTGTTAAGGATATTGACTTATTTTTTACACAGAAAGTCAACAAAACAGGTCATTTGACCAGGGGTACCAACACTTTTGCATACAACTGTACATTAACATGGTCCAGCTTGGCAGCTAAGCTGCAAACTAAACAAAATGCGGTACATTTTCTCATGCGGCTGAAAGCGATTTGTTCTGTCTTGCTTGTCCAGCTTCACTAGAGTGGCTACAAAAGAACACGTTAGTGGGCTGCTGCACAACTGACGCAACTCAGACATGAACATGCGCCTGCACACACAGCTCACCCAGTTGTGCTAAGATGGCCAATAGCGCAATTAATCTCAGTCTTTGATATAGACCTGCTTAAATGACAGTGGTAACTCAGGCATTTAGATGATTAGTCTGTGTGTGTGTGTGTGTGTATGTGTGTGTGTGTGTGTGTGTGTGTGTGTGTGTGTGTGTGTGTGTGTGTGTGAATGACGAACATAGCAGGCCAGCACTGTCCTTCTTCACACTGGGAGACTAAAGCCAGCCACTAATGAGCTCACTTAGTCAATCTTTCACATAGTCTGCTGCTACAGCGCACGCTCGCCCATGCCTGCAATGTGTACAGGTCTGTCTCTTAACAAGCTCTCAGAGAAACATGTGCCTGTTGCAAGTAGTTTGGAAAGTTTAACGAAAAGGATGAAAGGATGGTGTGTAGTTGTTAGAAAGTATAATGCATTAAAATTATGGTCAGTAGATGCTCCATGTTACAAACTGGCTAAAAGCACAATCTATAGTAAGAGGGAAAGCCCAGATTTGCACTGCTTGAAACTCATTCTGTATTGCAAACAACACAGCCAAATGCTGCCATTTCTTGACATTCTATTAAATGGGCTTGTGCTGCCTCCACTCTTCGTGCAGGCTTTGAGGAGGAGATGACAGGGGAAAGAGGGGGAGAGAGAAAGAGAAAGAGAGAGAGATTGAGAAAAATATTGGTGGCATACTGCCATCTAGTGGTGCAATCTGACTGCAACCTCTCTCTCTCTCTCTCTCTCTCTCTCTCTCTCTCTCTCTCTCTCTCTCTCTCTCTAACACTAACACACTCTCTCTGTGTACCTGTGCTATGTTGAATATTTGTTGAATATCACCCTCTGGCACTGAAACAGGTCTCTTTTGCAAGGCTATGTGCTATGTGCTTCCCACAATGCTGCTAACTTGTGAAACGTGAAATAGCATGTACAGCCGATGTAAAGTTTTTGTGACCTGAACTTTTTACAGTAGTCATAATATGCAGTTTCTCTCTATTTTGAAGGTACCTCAGTTGAACTAGTTTTTTTTTTCTTGAGTACCACTGATAAAGTATGTTGGTCCAATCTGTCCAATTTTCAATAAGTGCTTCAAGTGCTTTATATTGTTCTGATTGTTAAATACTAAAGTGTAGTGTGTGACTCAAACCTATATTGTACGCAATTATTTTATATCAAGAGAGCTGAAGTTGTGAAGTCCATTTGACCTTGGCACAGTTTCCTGTGTGGACAGCTTACCATACGTGGTTTCTCATATCATTTTTGCTTGTGGGCCCTTTTCATAGACTCTGTGCAGGATAAGGTCTTCTTCACCATGCCTCTAAACTGAACAAATGTTTGTTCATTCTCAAGTGAGGTTCTTTATTTTAATACAGTGTTATTTACTTCCTGTGGATGCCGACGCAAGTTGGTCCAAAACACTGAAGTATTGCTTTTAAAATGTTATCCAGTGCTTATGCACGTAAGAGAGTCCCTGTGTAGCCTTCAGAAAAAGTGATTTCAGTCTCTGGTGACTACAGACTGTTGCAGTGGAAGACTGGAGTGGATGAACACTACTACACTCTAAAGGCATTTTTAGAGCATCTGCAGTAGTAGTTTGAGCTAAACTCGAGGGCAATCTCCTGTTACACTTCCACACTTCAGCTAAATGGCTGGGGTTGGCTGGCACGTTCAGGAGACAAGTGTAGCTCTTTGCCTTCTGCTTCTCAGATAGGGCTTGTCTTTTTGGGAGGTCAGTGAAGATCAATGTTGACTGCACAGTGTAATCATCGAAGGAATACGATTAGCATATCTTAGCGTGAATTGAGTTGTCGGGCTGATGTGGCCAAGGGAGGCGTGATTAGGGATTGATTGTCCTGGCTGGAGAGGCAGTGAGATTGGAGAATGGGCCCGAACAGGAGAATGTTAATGAAGGCTGAGACGGAGACTGCCACCCCCCTCACTCTCTTAATTACCTGAGCCTATCTGCATGTCCGAAGGGTCTGGCCCACTCACTCTGTATGTGATAAACAATGGTGGGTGGGTCTGTGTGTGTCTGTGTGTGTGTGTGTGTGTGTGCTAGTTTGGGACTGTGATTAGAGACTTTAGCTCTCAGTCATTCTCACTTTCACTTCTCTCTCCTGCTCTGTCCCTCTGGATCTGTCAGTTCGGTTCAATTCAAAAAAAGGCCCCGACCAGATTTACCAACATAATTTCAAAACTGAAACCACAACAAAAAGCTGCAGAGGGCTGTAAAAATAATCGGTTCCAAAATAATCACAGAACAGTGACGATGGAATAAAAACAGAAGAAAAAATAAGAATTCAGTATTTAAATACACGGATACATCCATTTTTTGGGATAACACATTTCTCATTTAGCCAGTTCTCTCTCTTACTCTTTCCCTCACTTTCTCTCTCGTTTCCTTCACACTTTCTCATTCTCTCTCTCTCCCTCTCCCTCTTTCTTTTTCTCTCATTTTCTCTCTCTCTCTCTATCTCTTTCACTCTCTCTCTCAGTAATCTCTCTATCTGTCTCTCTCACTCTCAGTAGTCTCTCCCTCTCTCTCTCTGTAATGGTTTGGAGTGATCTGTGAAGCAGTGATAGTGCTTTGCTGCCTCCTCCTCTCAGTGCTCGTTGTCTGACTGCATGCCCCCTCTGGCAGTATTTCACAGAGCGCTCCTGAGGGACACACAGCTTTCTCCCTCCATTCAGGAAATTGGCCTTACAAACAGACAGCCATGCCGTCAAACGCACAAACATCGTTGTATTCCCCCCGACGCTTTGCTTTTTCGGTGCAGAGATAATGCCGATGCTCATAAATATTTATCAGCTCTCGTCGCGATATGATCTGTGACGGAGCCAAAGACAATGGCTTAATGCGCTCGCTGCTTTTAGACATCCGTGGAAATAAAAGGCAATAAATGCTGCCAAATGGCTTTGAATTTCATTAGGGGGCCTTCATAGTCTTTCTCAGCGAAAGTGGCTTGTGAGGGCCCCCCTTTGGTGATACGCCTTCATTTATTACCATCATCACCATCCCCCGCATACACGCTAGCGCCCGTTCATCGCGGGCCGTCAGGGTGTGACTGACAGATGTCAGATGTGATTAGATTCAGCAGTGTGGATGAAGAGTGGTCAGCTCTGTACTGTAAGCAACTCCACAGGTCTCGAATGTCAGCCATGAAATGGAACAGACATCTCAAATGGTCAGGCTGCTACAGCTAATATCTTCGAACACAGCTCACTCTGGATGTGTGGATTTAGTCTCGCTGTCTACAAAAAGAGGACCAGAATTGCTCTACAGCGAAGAGGCCACTGCACTCACCGGCTGCCTCGCACTCCTCATTTGGACAAAATATGCTGAATGATTTTATAACATGTGACCCCTGATATTTGGTTGCGCCAAGCAGTCATGATTTCCAAGCCAAACGTACTAATTAATCAATTAACATGAAATATGATTGCTGTATTTTTGTCCTTGACATTTGGATATCATTACTTATTCTAAATTGATCATACCCGTCACAATAAAACTTGTTACTCTGAACGTTCAATAGAAAAGGTCCAAATTCTTCTACTTTCCAGTTTTAATAAAACCTCATTCTCAAAACCTAATGTTCTAACCTATTTACTGAATATATCACTCTTGTGATGAAACCACACACAATTCTCACCTAATTAGATAAAACTTCACTGTAACTGTATTGTAAATGGTGTGATAACAGATGAGGCTAACATTTTGACATTGAATTTACACTGTGCTTCCCAACGGAACAGAACATACTGATTGGTGGGGGAATGCTTTTTAAAGTTGGCTGACACCTTGTGCCAGGCTCATTTGTATGTGTACATGGATGCTAGACTTTCCAGGTGTGGCGTTCCTGTTTGGACGAGGATGAGAGGGACAAGTTTTCCTCCCCTGCTTTGGCTTCTGGGCATTTTGATGACCAAGATTAAGCCTCAGCAATATGCACAGCTATCACTGGAGAGCTGGGAGTGAATTTTTACCTGTTAGAACTTCATTTTGTTGGGCCGACAAGGGTTGCCAGCTTCGCACATGTGTAGATGTGCTGTGTCTTTGCACTGCTAATCTCTGAGCTAGGTGCATATGTATGAGGAAAAAACCATTTGACTGCTGTGTTCACCTGTGTTTCTGTGAAGAGGATGTGGGGGGCTTTGTGGTATCTGTTCCCGTGGGGTAGAAAAATAACAATTTAAAGCACTTACCTTGTATTTCAGTCGGTTGTTGAGGTCCCAAATTGATCCAAAAGAGTTTCTGGAGTGACCTACAAGAACAAAGTGTGAGCAAAGTGGAATTAAACAAAATCCCAAACATTTAACAGCTCGATCATGTCATCATGGTAACCACAGGATGCAGAAGTTAAACACATTTACAACACAAATGTCAAATCTTACACTCAGTTTTCACACTTGTTTCTAACGATGTGATTAAACCAGTATAGGTCAGTTCAGAATGCTCAGGTGGCACAGATGAGTTGAGTTTCCAACAAAGATGGAAGCTATCTAACAGGAGGAGGAGGACCATGAAGAACAAGACCAAGAGCAGTGATTTCATTATCCCAGCAACTGCAATATTATTGTTCACAGAATGGAAACGAGGGAAGCAGTACAACCCAATCTCATCCAGGTCTGTCCACCAAAATCAGAGAATTCCAAGAACACAACAGGTACATTTCTTAATGTTTACCATAGGCAGGTGTTTCAGTAAAAGGAGACTGGAAGGAAATCACAATCACAGCTTGCATGTATATTTTTGTAACTGCACATTTCTTTTTTGTAGAATTGCAAGGCTGCTACATGAGGGTGGAATGGTTCCTATGTTCGCAAAACATTAAAGAAGCTTTTATGTTTGAAATGGTCCTTTAAACAAAGCTATTAGTCAGTTGAAGAAATCAACCATCTATGCCTTTCCATCACTGACCGTGTCCTCCAATTTAACATGGTGCTCAAGAAGCACATGTAGAGATCACCTCTTGAGTACAATTCAGAGAGGGTCAAACACCAATGATTTCAGTATGTGCAAGTATACCAATCAGTCATAACTCAAGCACCTGCCTAATCTGGTGTAGGTCTCCCTTTTGCTGCTAACACAGCTGTGATTCATCAAAGCATGGACTCAACAGGATCTTTGAAGGTTTGCTCTGGTATGTGGCACCAATATAACATATCCCACAGGTGTCACTATAACAAAATAATAAATGTAATTCATTTAATCTCTCTGTGATTTTAATGTTATTGCTGAATGCTGTAACTGTACAGTCACTGATTGTTTACAGTACAATACTATGTATTACTCTCAAGCTGCATTACACTGTAATGTATGTAAATCAACAGAGCACTATTTTTATGTAAAGAGCGTTCAAGTCGGACTCCATGAAAAGATCCCTTGAATATATTTGGATGGATATAGCTGATTTTCACTCTAAAAAAGAGGCTACAACATAATTAATCAGTAGGAGTGCCTGGCCAGCGTGGTGGCAATGTGACACTTTGTTCCACCATAAATAGTCATGGGGTTCTCCATAGTCACGCCACCTTAGGGCAACAGAACATGCAGTATCTCCTTCCATTTCTGGTCTTTGGGGTGTTTTGTTTGGGCGTGAGCAGCAGTAGCATGAAAGGGCAGAGCGTCCTGCCTGTGTCATGGTTCAGGACATTCGTTTGAACGGTGGTGTTCTGATATAGGAGTGATTTTACATCTAGTGATTCATAAATCTTTGCCTTCCACTGTACTGCTCTTTCCTCAAGCTTTTTTTCCAAAGCCCTGTACCAGGGAAAATTTCCAATTGGACATGGGATTGGCTTACAGGGACCCAGGTGTGGAGTCTTGCCAAGGTTGGATCCAGCACACCAAAGAGGATTTTCCATGTTACCTGGCTAGGGAGAGTGTTGCCTGTGATGTGGACTACGTCCCACAACAAAGATGGGATGCTGACGCTGAATTAATCATTTGTTGACTTTTATTTTGGAGAAACATTCACATTTAGTCTCTGCCCTTTGGCCTTTTACTTTATTGTGTTTTTTACTGAAGGAGCTGAATCCACAGACATTCAATATTTCTTTGCTTGAGGTATTTGTTCTGAATTCTTTTTGGAAACACAAATTATTACATTACAAATTAAATTATTGTTTGATGTAGTGTGGTGTGTAATAAATGCTCAGAATTTTTTTTGACTGTCTTTGCTTTAGATTTAAAACATTGATTTTGAGGTGGTTTGAAAATTGAACATTGTATTGACATTTTTGAGGAAATGGTGGAATGTTTTTTTTTTTTTAAATGTGCCTTAGAAAATTGCTGTGTGATCAGTATATGGGACTTTTTTGTGAGGGTGGTTTAGGTTGGGTTCTTCAACCCATTTTACTGAATGCCTCAGCTGTCTATTTAATTTTAGCTTGTAATTAGCTAATAAAACTGTGACTACCTCGAAGACAATGCAGGTCCAGGAAGCTTCTTGGAAGACGCGCAGTGCTGTTTATTGACTGGCACACATTCATGACTTTGGCACTGCATTTGGTTTGCCAGAAAACTACTCACCCAGAAAACAGTGTGTAAGGGGGGTTACAGCTTCAATTACATTCTCAGTAAATATGTTACACTCCAGGAACAATTCAAAGATTTGCTCTAACATCATATATAAAGATAAGAAGATCATGAATTTACTGCCAACAGTACTAAATTACTGCTAGACAGACAATTTCAGAGCATAACAGAGGTAAAAAGAGGGCGTACGGGAGGTATGCAAATAGACTCGGGATGAACTGTGGGCACATATTTAAAAAAGTGAAGCCAAGCTGCTTGGCTGAGCTGCCGCATGCTGTCTGTCACCTTGGCGATGTCACGTGACTCTTATGTGGTTGCATGTGTGGTCTGAAACAATGTTAGGGCCTAGAAGTACACAAAGTATTTAGGTCTGTTTTCTGGCATTAAACTTTATTTAAAATGTATTAATTCATTAATGTTGATTTAATACCATAGGTCTGGACACTGTTCTGTCATGTCTCAGGGCTTACATGGGAATTTTCCCAGTAGAGTCTGGGGTGTTTGTTCAGTTGACCGGTTTTGTCAGGGTCACAGCTACCTCTGATTCATATCACAGCTGAACTACTCTGTAACAGAACATGTAGTTCTCTCTCTCCCTCTCTCTCTCTCTCTCTCTCTCTATGTTAGAGTGAGATAATGGCTTGTGTTGGGTATTGCTGATTTCTGCTTTTCTGTTAAGGGTTCTTGTGTCTGACTGTGAGTCAACAGGCAGAGTGAGAAGACAAATGTTCCACTCTTCTCCTCCTGACCTAGCACATATACACACCCACACACCCACAAACACACACAAACAAACACACACAGATACGGAGCTGCACCTTCTACTGACAGTGTTCTTTTTTATAGACTTGGTCCTTGTTTATAGGCGCTGATTCTTTTTTTGCACAGACGAAAACACTATTAGATGTGCTGAGAAATATTTGTGTGTTTTAAGAGCACTTTATAGGATAAGTTAATGGATAAAGAGTCCCGCACAGAGGCAGTAACTCCACTGTTATACAACTAATGTATCACAATGGCAGTATTTATGTAACTGTGTGCAACTGCGTACTGCATACTGCAGCTGTTTTAACAATTTTACAGCGCATAAATGTATATGAATAAAGAGGCAATGCCTCGGAACGTAAGGCAGCAGTTAAAAAGCATGACCAGCATAACCAGACATACGCCTAACACTCCAGTTTAAACAACATTACCTGCATCCACAGAGGCACTGGTTTCAGCCCTATTTCTCCTTTGGTTGTAATCATGTGTGGTGTTTGGTTGTAACCATAAACTCATAGATCATTTTGAAATTAGCAGCTTTAACCAAAGGCATTTTTACAGAACGAAATAAATCTGATATACCTCATAAAGTAATATGCTGTGTGAATCTAAATATATCCATAGGTCAGAAAATGTTTTGTTTGTATTAAAAGCATTTATCGGGAAAGAAATACTAGAATATTTACAGTTCGTGTGAAAATGTATTTTATATAACTTACAAGGGCACAGTCAAGCTTGAATAGAAAAGGAGGTAAGGTGCCTGCCCCAAACCCTGAAGTCAGAGTAGTGTCCCAATACCTTTGTCCATATAGTGGACTAGTGTTTATTCTCCATCATACCTACTGGGTAGCGTGGCTCTGTGTTCGTTTACGTTCTCCATAGCAGAGAAGTTGAAAAACGTACCCGCTTCCACTCCAGTGGCTGAACCTGGCACTGCCCTCTCCTACACCATATAAGGCCACGGATAAGTAGCCTGACTTTGTCAGACTATAGCTGTAGGCCGGCTACTTTTCGGTGTATATATATAAGCCTACATAAGTATAAATGAGTGAACTCAAAGTTGTCAGTCAAATTTCTGTGGGTTTGGCACAAACCCAGAACCCCCTTAGACAATGGGCTTAACAGCGACTGAAAATTGTGTACATTAGTAGAAAATGTAAGTTAAATGCAAAATTACCATTTTTATCTCAGTTAATGACAATCACAGGAAACGAGCCAGAGCAGCTTTTTTATACTATTTTTGTAAGGAGCAGATTCAAGCAGATTAAAACAGAAAGGCAATTTAGGGCCTACTGAAAAACTAAAGAATGTCAGAGACTCCAATGCAAAATGAATTACCTGTGAAATATGCAGTATCTCAATATTAGGATTTGAGTTTAATCACAGCAGAGGTACATATGATTTCTGACTGTGAGGCTGTAATAACTGTGTTTGCATGTGATCATTAACTAAAGCACTGGCCGAGACTTTGCATGGTAATAAAGGGCAAGGGCAGACTAAAAGCATGCCAGTGTGTTCCTGTCCCTTCGCCACCACAAGCCTCTGTGTATAACCCGAAGCGACAGGCAAAACCAACTCATGAAATCAAAGTGTTCCTGCAGCCTCCCCATCTTCCACATAAAACTATTTGAGTGGCTTTGAGAAACTTCAAAGCGCAAGAAAAGGGGCCTTTTTTTAATTTCAGATAAGGCCCCCTGAGCTGAATGTGAACTGCCGGAATTGTAAAAGTTCACATCTTAATCGACGTGACCAGCTGAATTGTGAAGCGAAGAACTCATCTCCAGAGCCCTCATCTTTTATCCTCTATTTTTCCCCCCTTTAATCGCCATAATCGAAACACGACTCATAATCCACAGCCAAGGAGAAAAACATTCAGCTGCAGTCCAGCCACTGGCAAACCTGGGCTTCACTGGGTGCCTGGGCAATAAATGTTTAGATAAATTATTGATCAGTGTTGAAGTTGTTTGCGGGTTTGTGAGCATGCAAGAGTGCATTTCTGAATTCCCTGAGACTATTAATTTATCCCAGACAACTCCCATATTATGGAAAATTGGCTTGAATAGTGAACTGCACAAAATAAAATGAAGCATCTTCTTTCTGCATTTTACTGTGTAACAAGTAAGTCTTTACTGTCCAAGGCAGGTCAAGTCCTGAGGGCAATCGTATTGCTTCAGCATACCAAGACCTTTTGGACAACGCCATGCTTCCAACTTTGTCAACACAGTTGGAAGAACCTTTTTGTTCCAGCATGACTGTACCCCACTGCACAAAGCAAGTGCACAAAGCTCACCTCATAAACTCTACAGAATGAATGGGCACACATTCATACAGAAACATTCTAAAATCCTATGGAAAGTCTTCCAAGAAGAGTGGAAGCTGTTCTAGCTCCAAAGAGGGTATCAACTCCATATTAAAGTTTATGTATTTGAATGAAATGTCATTGAAGTCCCTTTTGGTGTGATGGTCAGGCGTCTCTATACTCTTGTCCATGTAGTGTAAATCACTATGCATAGTAAATAAACGTCAGAAACTTTACTGTTAACAGTTAGACTTGATGATTACTTATTTAATACAAGTCTTTTACCTTCAAGAAAAGAATTTTTGCAAATGAAGGTATAAATTAAAACAATTTTACACATAAATCATATGAAATAAATCAAGCATACCAAATACACTGTATTCTTTCAAATAACACTCGAGAATGGCCGTAAATACTTCAACAGATACTTCAGGTACCCGCAGTTATTGACAAAACTGCACAAATTGGTTGACCTGGACATTCAATTCACTAAGACAGTTCAAATGGACTAGTTCTGTAAAATTAACTGAATTTCCCATCACCCTTCCCTACAACAGCAAACATGAAAACACCTCCCCACCTTTCTTCCACTGTGGGTCTCGAGTCTTTAAGACAAATTCATCAACTGTGACCCAGTACATGAAGGAAGGTTCATAAAGACATGGTTGGATAAAATCGGTGTGGAAGAACTTGATCGGCCTGTGCCTTGAGTAGGGTCATGAACTGACTAGGGTCAAAGACTCAAGACCACACGTCTGTTGTCCACATCTTTTCGTCCTTATTTGACCACTCAGCTTTGTCCTTAATAGCATGAGAACCACCACTGCACGTTCTTGCATTCTACCAGTTGAGCAATGTCAATGTTCAGTGCTTTTATCAATGCTACATTTTCATTTTATCTTACTATCAACATAATTACATAACTGCTTCATTCTTGCAGATTCTTCATTCATCTCTAACAATAAAAGCATTCTTTCATGTCATAGACTTCACCCCCATCTCTCACATCTCTCCAAACGAACATTCATTGATTCTCACATAGACAGCTTAAAAACAATCAGTCTTTCACCCAGTAAAATTGTTTTTTTTTCTTAAAAACCTAATTATTGTTTAATTAGATGGATTTTGATGATTTAATTTTTAGCTTAAGCATTAAAACTCTTATTTAGAAAACAGCAGAAAAAAATCTCCTCTTATTCCCTTTTTATTCGTTTTCAGTAAGCCTGAAAGTTAATAGGTGATACAGCCAGACCATGATGGACATCTATCTGCTAGAGTAAACTATGGCCAGGCACTAAGAGAAGCCTTAAAATAGCAGCAGCACCATGTGTGAGTCTTGTTCCAAACACAGTGAACAGATGAGATAAAGGGCTTTGCTCTGCAGCAGATAGCCCGTTCACCTCCTGGAGTGATTGCAACTGAGTACAGAGGCCCACATATCCCCCATGTCTCCCAACCCTGGTCCAAGACTATGATGCAAAGATACATGTCTTCACTTCTCCAAGTTAAAGTAGTACATGTTATCTAAATAAACTAAATAAACAAAATTTAAGAGGAGTAATCTTATCTTGTAAAAAGCCAACAAACAGTCAATATACAGAATTGGCACACTATACACAGTAGTGACGCGTGAGTCAACCTGTAATTCATGGTTTGGGAAGGTCCAGGTCAACGTATTGGACAATTTCATGGGTGCAGGCAGGGCAGGTCAAAAAAAGACAAAGCAGTGTTCTTATGAAGAAAGTGGGTCAAGTTATGTTCAGGTCATGTCACGGCCGCCTCGTCCTCGCCTCGTAGATCCCGTTCCCCGTCTCCTGAATATTAGTTTCTTTCCCTCCTGTA
>JBBPCY010000007.1:22107771-22124462 GCA_037974405.1 Brachyalestes nurse | reverse complement strand
ACCTTATTCCTTATGCTACATCTTCTACAAGCAAGTTAGATGCATTAGGTTTTGTAAGTGTGGTGGCAATAAATCAAAAATGCAGTGAAATATGTACTTTTAATACTTAAGTATTTCTGGAAGCAAGTACTTCAGTACTTTAACTTAAGTGAAATTTGACTGCATGACTTTCACTTGTATTTGAGTAACATTTGACTAGTGGTATCTGTACTTTCACTTAAGTAATAAAGTTAGGTAATTTGTCCGCCCCTGCTTATAATATAATGCCTTTTGTAGTTTTAAACTTTCATTCTGTATATGTTGCATCCTGCGCCTTTAACTCTGTATATTCTGTATACATTGCTTCCTGCATCTTATTCTTCTCTGCACTTTATTCTACTATTTGCACTTCTGGTTAGATGCAAAACTGCATTTCATTGTACCTGTACTTGTACTATGTACAGTGACAATAAAGTTGAATCTAATCTAACTATTATTATTATTATCATTATTATTATTATTATAGATTCATTATATGGTTTATTAGTAACAGAAGGAGTCAGCCAATGTCTGAGATACACAGAGTGAGGTCACCCTGCCGTATTTTAAGGTCCTTCTGTCCTTGTGGTTCTTGTCAGCACTGTCAGCTCCAGCGCTGTGCTCTATGATACCAGTATCACACATCCACTTAGAACTTGAACCTGGTGCCTCGTGCCCGAAAAGCAAATCAAGCCAAGAGAACTTGCTGGAAATGAGGCCTGCTGGAGAATGTGTGGAGGTGTGGCTCAAACTGAGCAATGTGTAGTTCTGTCTGATTGCAGAAGGAGCTCTACAGTGAATTCCAGCTGAACTCTGCTTTCATTCTGAGCTTTTTTTTTGCACAGCTATTGTTCTCACTCCCGGACTGCGGCACACTGCTACCCCTGGACTCATTAACCTTTGAAGCATTACACCATTTATTTTTGGATCTTCTATCTCAAGATGTGAGTTCATTGAAATGTTTTGCATAGATCTAAGTACTGGAATGCATAGCGTGACTCTGAATAGCGCTCGCGTATGTCCATACCCTCACGCTGCACAGCCCTCCTCTATTCCTTTCATCCTATTGAAGCTTTAATAATATGTTACAGTCGAGCAGGTGCGAAGCACAATAAATCCAAATGTTCCCAGTCTATATCTGCTCAGGTTTTTCTGCAGGCATCCAATTTTCATGCCTAATTCCAAAAAAAAAAAAAATCCACAGTCATTGCAAGACTCTGTGCTTGAAAAACGTGTTAGCATAAGAGCTCTTGGTGATTATGGGGCTTTCAAAGGTCAGTACAATCAATGCAAAAGTCTTACAACTCATCTATGCATCTAAGTGGGATTTGTTTTCTACATGACAGAGTACAAGGAAAAACAGAAGACAATTGGATACAATGGAAGCTCGGGTACATTCATAATTTGTTGACTGTCACACGGTAGCCACTTCGGAAAGGTAAATTACCAAGCTCTTGAGAAAACCTTTTTACGCACAGGTTAAATTGACCATAATAAAATCTGTTGACAAGCGCTTTATTGGCCCACAGCGTATATTGCCCAGATTCTTATGGAGGAGGTGAGGGAGAAATACAAGACGAGAGGCAGAAAGGTACTCTGCAACACATGGCTATACTCAGTAGCTTTTAATCAGGAGAGAAAGCGTGGCTTAAATTGGATAAAACATCATCTGCGAGCGGAAAAGAGGAAGTAGCATTTATGGTGCATTATGTTCCCTCAAAAAACAGGCCAGATACGGAATTTAACCCATAGGTGTCATTCATCACCCACTGCTCATCACCCACAAGCACAAATTCCAAGACAAAAATTGACAAGATTAAATGAAAGTACATTTTAGTGAATGAAATCTATTTATTTTGATCCAATGAGGTCAACGGTTGAATTTATGGAGAATGTTGCAACAACTGCATTAAATTTATACAACATCCATTTTTTTGAGTGTCCACTGTGTTGTTTTGAAGGGAAAATAAACAGTTACTGACTTTAAATTGAGTAGAAAAGATAGAAGAGCAACTTTGACCCTGCTTGCACCAGAACACTTCATGCATCTTGACCATCAGGATTATATCTGGATAAGGGCAAGCCACATAATACAGCGGGTCTAAATGCTCCCAAGAGGCATTTAAAATGGACATAAATCCTATCGCCAATTGAGAAGGTGGTCTGAGACGCATTCAAGTCATGTTATAGCAGTGTAAAAGCATAAGTCTCTCTCCAAAACACGTCCGACAACCAAAACTCCTCCTGCTGCTGGCACTGCGTATGGAAGAGACCACCCAACAACACTTAATGTGGTCAGTTCGTATCCTGATATCCTAAATCCGTAGCCCACTTTGGATAAGCAAATTAGCTCAAACAAAGCTCAGTTAACATTGCTTTGTTTTTTCTCCATCTCCCTGCAACACAATGTGTTTTAACACACATTAATTCTATTAGTACATACAAATTTTAATCATACAGCAAATGGACAGTCATAACTGTGGAATCTGCAGTTTCTCCTCCCTATGCATAACATTTCATGACAATGATATGTTTTATTTGCCTATTGTATTTTAACCAAGCTGCCTTTGCCACTTTCTTGAAAGCACAAGATCGCCTCTGTCTGAATGCTATATAATGTTGGTGACTGGAGTAGGAATAAGAGTTCTAAGGAAACTCTACTTTAATACAGATGAGTTTTCAAACTGGCGAGACCACCCCCAGCATACCCACCCCCCACCCCCCTGGCACACGCTCTGCACCCTAGCACAGGTCACACACCTTCTTTCCTGCATTATCTTCATTTAACCTCTAGTCTGATGATAGAATCTCTTGTCTGAGGGGCCTTTGTTCATCACTCACGCGCAGTTTAATATTCCGTGTCTCTTATATACGTCCGTTTCCACCCCTTCAGCTGTTCTTTCCCATGCAAAGTAAATTCAGTTCAAAGCCAATGTTCTAAGAGGAACAAATTGATATTTTTCCCATTTTGTACTGTAAAGTCAGACTCGACTCAAAGTTATCACTTAATCTAATGTTAAACTGTGTTTGGAATGGGTTGAAGGAGAAGGGGGTGGATGAAGGAGCTGAATCTTGATAGGATTCTTAGATCATTAAACTTGCAGGGTTTGATTGAGCAAGCAGGGCTGAAATCGTTTCCCTTTCATCTGCCATACACTCTCCATTTGATATGTGGATATCTAAAATAGACATGGCTAGTATATTTTAATGTTTAGGGATTCCAATTTATAGCCTAGCTTACTGTGCATGCAGCTTTAAGTGGAAATAACTGCTTTTTATTGGTTACGTCTGTTTCAGAACATTTGAAATAGGAAAAAAACAGTTGCCATTTTCCATTTCTTACAGACGACACAAACCTAATTAGACCAGAGGCCTAGAATAATGCTTTATCTCACGAAATTGGTCTCATTATAAATCAAGCATTTTTGGTTGAGGTTAAAGCTATTTTGGCAGCACAAGAGGTATAGGCAGGTGGTTTCAGTGTTATGACAGATAATGTATGTTTTTGCCCCTCTTATGTACCTTATCCATGAATTAATTGGTCTTTTTGATAAGGACATCAACACCTTGCTCTTACTTTGATGTCCTTAAAATAATCCATAGAACTTAAATGGGCGCTTCCTTATTTTGTAGTAGTTCTTCAATGAACTACTGTATTGTAAATGGAGCAGAGTTCATCACTTTAGTATACATGCAGCAAAAAATTCATGTTTGGAAAATGTTCTGCAATATATTAAGCAGTAATGAAACACAGCCTCTTAAAACTGTGATAAAATAAGAGCCCATAGCTTGCTCTACATTCAGTGGCATAATACAAAACAACCCACAGAGAAGTCAAATGCGTGCTTGTACATTTTTTTTGCAGTAGGGTCGATTACCATCAGTTACATTCTGTGTCAGTTTAACTTTATGGATGAATCCATTACAATCTGTAATGTGATCCAGATTCAGATTGACTGGATGGCTGCTAGAGGCGTGTGTGCATGAGCTGACAGCAGATCACAGTAATGGCGTGCACGTTTTTACTGATCAAGGCTGAGAGAACACAGCATTCTAACAACAACTCTGTTTGCTCTGTAGTCCTGCGAGTGTTACCGCTGTTACATTGACTCTACTGCTACTACACATAGCATCATAAATCAGTGAAGCTGTTCACTCCACAGTTAAATTACTTGTTAAATCGAATATGTGTTTTATTAATTGTATTATCTTATTCTAATTAAGGGGGGGAAGCACCATAGGCCAAAATGTTTTGAGCCTTCATTTTATGAGTTTTTTTTGGATAAAATGCATTTGTGTCTTCTCCTAAACTGTAATTAAGAAAAAGTGCAAAAATATTTATCTTAGTTTATTTAGACATCCTTTCACATTGAACTTTATTTTCCAATATTTAGCCATTTTAATGAAGGCGTAGCTCCACCAATACTCATCATGCTATGTCATATTTCAATGAAAATATTTCCCGTACATTCCAATAAGAATGTGCAAACATTTCCTTTGTACAGATGGCCACTTTCACAGCAGTGGTGCATGTTCTCTGAGATTTCACTGCGTAAAGCAGTTCTAAGGCGCACACTTAAAATCAAAATCAACCAAAAACCGCATCTTCTGCAACACTAGCAGTAATAAAATTAAACATTTAAATACCTGACAATATTCTTGAATTCTTGAGTTTCCTGAATAATTTCCTAGTATATTGCTCACAGCAAAATTTATTACATATGAACGATTTCAGATTTCATGTGAAAAATGCCCTGAAATATGATTTATAAAAACAGTGCACTGCACATTTTTGATTACACAATAAAACAGTTTTCAATCATCTGCTCCGTAAAATCTTTTCTCTGAAGCGTGTCTTCACAATGAAATAAACATTTTCGTTCTAACATCACCCAAAGCCTAAATAAAAGCTACAAATTTGTGATAATGGATAACATCTTATTTGCATACACGAACATAATTTTGTTCAGAAAACATCAAGTGCAAAATATTTTAAAGAATATCAGTAATCAGCTTGTAAAGATTCTTTGTGATGTCTATTAGATGTATCATCCGTATCACCTGTAATGTCACAAGGAGTCATTTAATTTTATTTTAACTTGCTTCATTTTTTTCTTTAAGCAGCAATTATATGTTGCGGTACTGAATTTATAAACACTTATGTGTCACTGATACAGAAACTGCAAAGTTAACATAACGTTAAAAATATATACTTTATTATTACTATGTTTCAGGTACTGTGGAATAGTTGAGCAATACTGAAATTCCTGCAGCCCTCACCTTCTGCATCCCTCCATGTTTTAGCTGTTTTTCAAGTTGTGTTTGCAGCATCTGACCACCATGTTTATTTTGTATTTTCTCTTAAATTGGACTGTTGGTCAGATGCATTAATGGATTTTGAATCAGAGATGTGATTTTCATTTTAATGATCAACAAATATAAACTAAAGTGCCACTCAAACATGTGGATACTTGAATCTTTATGGGCATCCACCACTTTTATTTCCTGTAATAAAGCTCCTTTTAAAGGAAAATGAGAATGACGATCACATTAAGGAGTTCTGCTCAAGTCATCAGCACAAAGTGCCCAGAAAAGCCCCAGCATTTAATCATCGATCGTAATACCTTCCAGTACAAATAACCCTTACTGGGGAAAGGAAGAGAAGGGTGACATAATCTAGCATTTCACTTCATCTGCATCACCCCAAGGAACACTTTATAACACCCTTAAAATGTATGACATGAGAAGCAAGTAGTAATATTTCTGTAATAATGATGGTTCTTTTTACCATGGTAATGGATTTATATATTTGTATTAACAAATCTGTGTTATGTTTTATGATTAGTTCAGAGAAAAAGCCACAATCATACCAAATTCTGTTTCAGTTTGTCACACAGGGTGTAATTTATATCTTGCCATTGGTGCACACAGCAGGTATGTAGCAAATGCCATATATGGAGGCACCAGACAAAGGAAGGTATAATGCCACAGCTTCAAAGAGAAAAGGTTAAATGAATCAAATTACAGCCAGTTATACCTCCAAGCATATTTCAGCAACTGATAAGAAATGAAAATATTAAGTAAATTAAGTAATGAAGATTATATATTTCTCTTCTGTGCAATTTTTTCTCTTGTATGCAATTTCTCCTGTTACCTGCTGCTACCAAACAACTGAGGACACGCCAACCTTCAAGATTCAAGAAGATTTAAGAAACTTTATTTGTCTCTCCGATGAAGGCGCCGGTCACGAGTGCTCTTTTTGTCCTCCCGCTGGCTCCAAGGACCCAGAAACAGGACTATGAGGAGCAAGGCAAGGAGGACCAGTTTATGGAGTTGGTCGAGATGATGTTCGTGTCCATCCATCAACAGCAGCTCCACAAATCTCCGTCGCCCATCTTGCCAGTCCTCGAAGCAGCTGCAGTCGGGAGCCCCGAGACCACACTCCCGAGTGCCAAGACCGCGCTCCCGCGCACTGCCAGGACCACGCTCCCGCGCACTGCCAAGACCACGCTCACCAGCGCTGAGACCAAGCTCCAGCACCCCGTTCCGGCACCCCGGTGTCATTTGTCAACAAAAAGTAGCCTGTTAGCTGGAGCAATTGGCTGCCCAGAGCCCCTAGTATGTAGCTCGGAGCCTGTGGACTTATTAGGCTCTTTAGTAGAGCCGTTACAGCCTACATCAGCTCTGCAGCCTGGCCTGTTGGCCCAGCAGCCTAGCCCATTAGCCTAGCAACCAAGCCCGTTAGCCCAGCCACTAAGCCTGTTAGCCCAGCCGCTAAGCCCATTAGCCCAGCTGCTAAGCCCAGTAAGGGGGTTTGTAGCCGCAGAGGGGCCTTTAAAGGGGTTTGTAGCCGCTGAGGGTCTGTAGCCACAGAGGGGCATACTGAGGGGCTGTTAGCCGCAGAGGGGCCTACAAAGGGGTTGGAAAGAGCAGAGGGGCTTTCTAAGGGGCTGTTAGCCCCAGAGGGGCCGGTAGCCTTAGCAGAGGGGCTTTCCGAGGGGCTGTTAGCTGCAAAGGGGCCAGTAACATTAGCCGAGAGGCCTGAGGCCCCGGCACCCGCCAGGGTGGTATATATAGCTAACTTTTGGGGTTTCTTGAGTTGTCGGTTCACCATTATATTATGTTCTGTTGTGTTCCACTTCCGTTGGAGTAAGCTTATCGGCCCTTGTGCCAGGTTTTGTGTGCTTTTGAACACTGTGAATAAAGAAACTTACAGAATGGAAACCTGCCTCTGTGTGTACTGCCTGGGTGAACACAATAGAGATGTGATAGTTGTACAGCTTTTAATCTATTGCTTTGCTGCTCTTACCTTTATACTGTCCATTTTCTGCCATAGCAAGGCAAATATGTATGTATGTACGTGTATATATATATATATATACCTACATGATATATTTCGGGGGTGACGAGCACAAAATATCCAAATTTTAGATGATCATCTGATCAATAAGCTGTATATCGATAAGGGGGGAGGCTGTAGAAAATCATGATAAGTTACAGAATCATTTGTGTGTGCATGTGTGTTTGACATTAAGGAGTTTATTCATGACTTGTAGTTTACACATTTTGTGAGCTGTGTCCACATTTCAAGAAAAATAAGGTTAAACTAAACATATATGAGGTAGATCATGTTCCAAATATGAACAGGCTAGCATGGTAAAGGTGCATAACAGCCCGTGTGAGTTCCCAGATACTGCATGGTTTGACAAATGAAATTACTGACTGAAATAAAATCACTGCCATGAATAAGCAGACCATGTTGTCTTAAGGCTGAAATAGGTGAAGAGAAGGTGGCGGCAGATAAAACTAAGCTGTAAACAAAGGCTGGGTCAGTTTCAGTCCTCAGCTTCCCCTTTCACTGCCCTCTGTCCTTTCAGTTGTGCTTTCCTCCAAAACTTACAATTCCATTAGTTTTCATTTACTTTTATTGCCTCCTCTCCTTTGGTCTCGCTGAGCTCTTTCTTCTGTTTTCCTTCCAATGCTTTTCCTATTTATTTGCCCAATCATCAAACTTGGCAACCTTAGTGCCTTTATCCACAAGGCATTGGGGTCACTAAATGGTTTAATGAGTATGAAAACCCAATGAGAAATTTTGGACTGACTTGACAGCACTCACTATCATCAAAACACCAGTTAAAGGAATATCTGCACTGGGGCTATTTTGAACTGAAGATACCTTTTTGTGTTACTAATATACTTTTTAAAATTAAAGTAAAATTTCAGTCTTCAGTGGCATATATACAATAATGTATCACAATAAATTCATGGTAACAACTTTTATTTTAGTACTTATAAATATTATGTATGGCAATAATCTAGTGGTTAAAACACTTGCCTGTGAACCTGATAACCACAAAGTTGCAGATTCAAACCCCCACTTTCTACCACTGTGTCCTTGAGCAGGTCACAAAGGTGCTCTGGGTAAAAGCGTCAACCAAATGCCCCCTTTACCTTATATATACATATATACAAAAATATGAATATAAAAATTTAAACTGAAAAAACAGACATCACAAATGATCCAAAAAGGCCAGCTTGTCTGTACATTTTGTCAGAATTTGCAGGAAGTACTGACAAACGGTAAAGGTTCAAATGGCTTATAATAAAACTTTGTTAAATTAACGTACTGATTTTATTTCTTCTTTCTTCTTGCATGACAAGCTGAATAATTTCCAAAAAAGTGTGTCTGACCGCTCTTGGATTGACTCAATGCTCATATGCAAATTTTAGATGAGTGGGTACAGGAACAGAGATGATTGCAGTGCAGTTTGTTACTGATTGTTCTTTGTGAAACTGTTGTACCTGCTGTTTTCAGGCATCCTACAATTCTTTTGAAGTAACTGCTGGATGCTGTCTTACCTTCCTTATCATTAGTCTGAGAGAAATCTTGCATAGTGCACCTGTCTTCGTAATGATTAGTTGCAGGTTCAGGAACTTTCCACTTTCCACTGGTTTTATCAAACCAGTTTCATGGCAGGGATGTTTAAAGTCTTTGCTGTCACCGTGTAGTGTTTCCACTTAAGTGTTGTTTAATAATATTGCTCCTGAGAACAACATTCTCCTTTACCTTCACCTTGATTGCAACTTGTTATATAAAATCTTACTGACATCTTTTATGACATCAAGTGCAATTTTTGTGTATTTGCCTTGGAAGTACACTAAATAGCAAAAGTGTCTGAAAACCTGTTTCCATTCCATTATGATATTGCATACCACATGTAAAGCACCAGCCTTGATCGTAACATGAAGAAGCTGGATGTGAAAGCAACAATTGACAGCACTTTAGTAAATGAAGCTATAATTCACTTATTGTAGAAAATCCTAGTTATTGTGTCACTGAGTTTCTGGCTTTTTCATTCAAATGTTCAATACACAATATTCAATATTAAAAAACATGGAGGCAGTAGCCACACAACTGTAGTTATTATTTATTCAAGCATTAGAAAACTCCCAAAACCTAAAAGGTGTCAAAAGTGTTTTTAGAGTCACGCTTGGTTCTTGAAAGGAACTTTCAGTGAAAGCTGTGTGTATGATGATGTGTGCATGAAAGGAACCAGTTTTCAAGTTTAAAGAATGTCTACATAGTAGACATAGTATTAATAAACATAGTACTTTTTTATACTTTTTCAAAAATTTCCTGGAGTTGTATGTCCAAGTTAGCAGTCTTTATAGAAACTTACTGAGAATAAAACACGGTAACTCAAAGGGACTTTTAAGCTCCACACAAACATCTGCCACAATTTTCCAAGTCTCTTTTCAGACATCAATATGCATCCACTGTCCCTCATTGAGGCTCATAATTGCTTGGCTGCTTGGCAGTTAGCTTGGACCACTAATAACTTACCGCATCCAAAGGGGTGTTTGAGAAGACAGAGGGAAAAAAGAACAGGTGTGAGTGATCAGGCAATTACTCCAGCTAACCTCCTCACCTGGTCCAGAGGGTAAACTCTGAAGAATGGCTTCTGAAAAGGAGTCAAGTGGAGCAATGACTAAACCTCCATAATCTGCTACACTTGTTCCAACTAATCAATCCTCCAGAACTCTTTGATAAACTAGACCAGGTGTGTTAGATCTGGGCCAGAAGCGAACGCAGGGAGGAGGAACGTTGGTGTCCACTAATATATTTAAGACAGAAGGACTTATGGATATTAATTTAGTAGTACATTAATGCCTGTAGCTATACAGCTCTCTTTGGTATTTAAAGTATAGTCACATGTGAACACACCACAGCACATAGTGTGAACAATTCTTTTTCTGCGTTTAACCCATTCACCAAGGAAATCAGGGGGCTGCCACCAATGGGGGCACCTGGGGAGCAGTGTGTGGGAACGGTACCTTACTCAAGGGAATCTCAGTGATGACACTAGCGGTTGGGATTCGAACCCACAAACTTCTGACTGCAGGGGCAACTCCCTAAGCACTAGGCCACAAGCAGTTTAATTCTACTGTATCATACCAATATTGCTATTTTTGAAGGGAATGCTTGTGAATACATTGCATAGGTTGCATAGGACTAGCATATTAGGAAATGGGTAGTCACAGTTCCAAACTCTGATGGACCCATCTTCATAAAGTAATAGTAAAACACTCTATATGACAATTACCCCAACCAGTCCACAAAGTTGGAAGCATGGCGTTGCCCAAAATGTCTTGATATGATGAAGCATTAAAATTGTTCATCACTCGAAGTAAGGGGCCAAACCCTGAAAAACAGCTCTGTCCCAGTTTGTCCGAACAGTGTACCTATGACACTGACCACCTCATTAGAATTCTGCTTTATTACACCAAGTTGGTGTAAAATATTGTACTGTTTGTGTAATTTTATTTAACTGTTACTTGGTCGATTGGATCAGGTACTGATGCTTAAAAAAAGTGAAAGTCAAATCTCTTATTGCACACTGCTCCCCAGGCGCTGTGTTTCTGGCTGCCCACTGATTCACTTGGTAAATGGGTTAAAAGCATATGGATAATTTTGTGCTCTTCAAACTGTGTGCTGTGGTGTTTTCACATAACACAGAATGATCACTTTCACTATTCATACAGCCAGACATATGGTTTAATCGTGCAGTTTATCCAATTAAATTGAGACTTCTAGTTTTTTTAACCAAACAAAAGAAAATCCTAATTTGATTAGAAATAAAATTACGTAAACTTTGGTTATGAACAATTAATATATTAGACATTCATGCAATGTACACACATTTTCATCCTGTTAGACCCTCTTCTTATCATACTTACCTTTTTTAAACCAACATGGAAGGGTAGATGCAGTCCGTTAAGCAGGAGGAGAGGAAAGCTGTGGTCGTTGCCTCAGTACGGTCCTTCTAGGCTTGGAGAACTCAGGCTGGAGGATCTAACAGAGTGTGACCCTCAAGGGCCCCCCACGTATGCTAGAGGCATCAAATCAAAGAAACCACCAAACAACACACATACACACAGCTGTGGAAAATCTAAGCCAGCAAGTCGATGTAAGCAAGAGATGAGGAAATAAATAAATAACGACTGCAAAACGGAACAGAATAATTTGGTGTTAAATCTTTGCAAATGAAATGCAAATTCCTGCCCTCCCCCTTCCCCCTCTCTCTCGCTCTCTCTCTCTCTCTCCCGCTCTTTCTGTGCCATGTTCTGCCTCAGAGTTGAACATGTTCGCAGCAAAGGGATCATTTAAAAGTCTAATTTATTTCTAATGAAGTGAGGATGCTTTGATATGACGCTGGGAGTTGGACTGAGCTGACGGCAGAGTTAGAGGAGAGATGTGGAGCACCCACAGACAGCATTTCTCACGCCCTCCGGACAAGCCATCCCTGTATGCTAAAATAAAATAAATGTTAACCGTTTTATTCCCAAACGGACTGATTAAAAATCTACAGCACTGCTTGTATAAAATGATTTGTCTGAATGTTACATTTTTTTCTGTTTTATTTGCTTCAGGTTTGTTCTTCATGGTTCTCGTTTTTCACCAGAAGGTCAATAGTATCGCTCTTGAATCGAGTGCCAAATGAAAGCAGAAAGGGTTCTCTGGGGCATCGTTTTCTCTTGAGAACATTTTTGGCACTCTTCTGATGGATGTAAATGACATGTCCAGGAGTGGAGAACCTTTTTTAGAACCTGCATTGTTAATACTCTATACAAATTAAAGCTTTGTCCTAGAACTATACATCCAAGCCTAGGAAGCTTAATTTTATACTCAGCATTGGTCAAACTAAAACCAGGTCACACTTTAGGTCACACTTTATTTTGATGGTCCCCTACATAAAATCTAGATACTTTAACTGTTAACAGGCTGTCTGGTGAAGTTCAGTGGATTATCAACAGTACAAGATTTAGAATTGGAATTAGTTTTGGGTTAAGGTTAAGGTCAGGATTAGATTTTGGCTATGGGTTATATTCAGCAGAATCGTTTATATTTTTAACTTTCAGTTACATTAAATTGTTATTTAGTTACTTCAAGACAAGCTGAGCACCTACAAAGCATCTACGGTGGTCCAACAAAAAATCTATTGGTTTTTCTATTAATTTTTTAAAAATCCCTCTATCATTGGAATGCAATACAGCCAGTACAGTGATACAGAAAAAGACAACAAGTGAAACAGACCTTGCCGATTTTACCACATCCTGAGTGGCGGGGAGCAAACAGGTGTGGCGAGGACAAGACTCTTTCACTTCATGTGCACACGCTGTGCTCACACTCCTTATAAATCCATTCGGGCTCACAGACGTCTCCTGTAGAAGCTCACTCCACAGGCTCCCAAAGTCTCCCAGTAGGCTCCTGAATCACTGAGGTAAGGCACATAAACGCTATGCCTGACAGAGTGCTAGTACATGCAAATGTGTTGCATTTATTCAATTCAGCTCGCTTCCCTAGTATCAAAACGTCTACTCCAGCCTTCAGAGAGCGTTTATGAGATTCAGAAAGCTTAATATCACAAAAACAATGGTTAATTAGATCAAGTTAATGTGTCAGCAAGGTTAAAATTTCAATATTTTGTGCCTTCAAGGAACTCTTCATTATCATCTGTCAGAAGAAAACAAGAAGAAATTCGTTAAAGAAAGCGGAAGCTTGCGAGCAGTGGAGAGCCCTCTTAAAAAAGCAATCAAAACATCGTGAACTACAGGGCCAGCTTTCACTGATATTTTAAAATGTGCTGTTCAGTAGATTATAGAATTTTAACTGTATACATAGTCACATTTTAACTGTATACATAGTCACATGCAGAAGTTTGTGGGCACATTTTGTTGATTTTTTAAGAGAAATGAAGTACAAATCCTATTTAGAGAACACATCATATCTGCACACATCATATTTGCTGAATATGTTATCTTTAAATCTTAAACTCATTTGTAAATAAATGTGCACAAAAATGCACATCAAATGCCATTCTTAAGTAAACATATTTATGTATACTTAATTTCACTATTTGTGGGGACATTTAAAAAATATTATTGAAATGAACTTGCCTTGAAGTAATAAATACATTCTGATAAAGGTTATTTTTGTCCCTTAGAGAATGCAATTAAATTGAAAACAATTATGTAGGGTTAATTGTAAGTAAATTAACAAATTAGCTATACAGAATTATATGAATTAAGTATTATATATTTTGATCATTACAATTATCAGTGATACATCACATATTCATAGGTTTGCATGACACTACATAAACCTTTCATATCATTTGTAATAAACCTACAGAAATGTTTATTCAGGCTTATTCCAATTTGCGTCATAACATCTCGAGGTTAAAATGAACTAAACCAGCCTTTATGACAACTGACGCCTGTTGAAAAAGCCTTCAGAAATGCTTGTGTAGATATATATCAGTTATCAATAAATATATATGCAGGTGAAACCTTGTCCTTTTGGTGAAATTTTTAACAGCCCTAGTGTATATGTATAACCCTTTAAGAGTATTTGGAAGTCATTGTTTGCTTCTGAATGTCATGATGTTGCTCTCATATAAAATCTATAACTTCTTTTTGCCATTAGAAAGAAGCAGCTGTCCTTTACAATGTGTAAACTCTTAAGAAATAGATGCATAGAATAAGTCTGAAATGACTCCTTTTCTGGAACTTGTTCATCATCTTCTATAAAGTCACCAGTCCTGAGATGCAAGCTTGTGACAGTTGAAGGTGTCTGATATGATGTTCTCCCTGAACAGACTGCCAAGATGAGACACTGTCGCTTCTTGAGATTTCTCCTGTTGGCAGCTGTAGCCATCCTTCCATCCCTGAGAACATTAAACTCAGTGGAGGAGCTGGAGGAGACCAGCTTTGGCACACCACCTCCTAGACATGGCCTTGTGATGCTGGTGTGGTATGCAAATAAATGTATTGACAACAACATGGTGGCTCTCTGTGACCCAACGGAAGGAGATTACGGCTTCCACGAATTCATGAACAGAGAGCCGTTCAATCTTCTCCCAAAGCTGAAGGACAAGAAGGTGTACAGCTACTACACCTTAGGAAACCTTCATTACAAACATGCCAGTGACCTGCCCTATGAAGTCCGGAAATACTACGACCCACATAACCCAAAGAGCAACATGGACAGGGTCCTCGTCAAGTATAACAAAAACAAGAACACAATTGAGGAGGTGTTCATATCCGAGCACTATAAGAAATCAAAGACATATATTGTCGGTCCACCTCTCATTGCTGAATTAAGGCAGCAGGCAGCATTTCGTGTTGTTGCTGAAACATTCAGCTAGATATTAACATGATATGCTTATTGCTGTACGATAATGTTCTCTATTGATTGCCAGGGCCTATTTGCTAGTTCATTTCTTGTAATGCTGCTGCCCACACTTACATAAGCTGTTCGTTTCTGTTTACCTTGATTGTGTGTGAGCCAACTTTCAGTTCTCAAAAACACATCTGTTTACACTATTTTTAACCACTTCTCTTTTTCACTCTTCCTATTCTCCCTTCCAAACTGAATGCTCATCACTGACCACAGGTGACTAACCACTTCAGGCTTAATGCTGTTACATTTCTCATGATGGGTGTCCAACACCGACTGTTCTGTTCAACTGTCTACCCATTATGAGGATAATTATGATGATGCTTAATTTTGGATAGAGAACTATTCTCTAGAGGTCTAGAGGAAGTAAAACATTAAAAATGCAATCAGAAGCAACAAGAATTGAGTATCTTGTTGGATATATGCAGAAATTACACATGTAATAGGAAATACACAGGATTTATGGGAGTAATGGGAAAATAATGCACTCTGATTCAAATACTTCATAATATAAACTCTGATAAATTGGCATGAACCTCCTTACAAACCCTGAAGATGACAATTAATGGCCATTTGTGATTTGAAGAAACAGCTTCACCTCAGTGACACTGATCCTGTCATTGCGGCATTGGGGTATTGAGGTCTTCTTCTTCTTGAGGTGAGTTGAAGCTGCTTGTCTTCCACATACAAGCAAAAGCCACAGTCATGCCTTTCAGCTGGAATGAACTGTCAATAAAGGGTCTTCTGTTATAAATGGAGCTATGAAAATCTATTTCAAGCCTGCAAGAATATCTCATTGAATGCATCATTAGAAAGTGGAAGGTTCATCACAGCACCCAGACCCTTTTTAGAACAGACCATACATGAAAACTAATACACACATGTATGTATAAACATTGGATTGCAAAACTATTCAACCCCCTTAAAATGTATAATTATTCTCTAGATTACAAAAAAATTGTACACATATTTTTGCATATACTTACGTATGTCACTGCCACGCCTTGGAGGCCATACTCAGTCTGAGCTGGAATCTACTGCCCGTTCACCATTGTGCCTCTGGCTAGTGTGGCATGAGTTCTGTTAGTTTGTCTCTAGATCTAAAGAAACTTGCACACCTGGCTGCTCCTCTTCAACACTGAAGACCAGATAAGAATTAAGCGACTGTACCTGGCATCGCCTGGGCAGTGCTGCAATATGAGTTTGAAAGTTCCTTCTCTACGCTGACTGAGCAGACTCCTCACAGCTGGGCCTGGTGCTTCCCGGGCTTTTCCTCGCTCCAGCACGGCGGGTTCTGCTTAAACGGTTTTGACTAGCACTCAGTTTAATGTGAAGCTGCAGCAGCTCCATATCTGGTGCTCCAGTTATGGAGTGATTCTATTCTCCAGCCTTCGAGCTGTTCTTGCGGCATCGCTACTCGACACTGCACCTCTGGGCTGCTCCCGTTTAGTCTGTGTTGTGCTGAAGCTGATTGACGTTCCAGTTTTGTCTAGCTGTCCCAGGATACTGCCTCATTTGTTCATGCTGCTATCAGCACTCACTGAGGTTTTGTGTTTGCCTTGAAATACACCACACATCATGACAATATACTATATATATATATATATATATATATACACTGCCCTCCATAATTATTGGCACCCCTGGTTAAGGTGTGTTAAAAGCCTTTTTTAAGGGGAAAAAAATCCCTGACTAAGAAATTATTATTTTTCATACAATCACCTGTTCCACAATTATTGGCACCCCTATCAATTCCTAGGAAATAAATGTAATTGAAGTATTTATGTCATTTCTACTGTAGTTTACAAAGTTGATCGGAGTATCTAGGAACATTTAATTAGTAATTCATCACTTCTTGTTTCCCTGGGGTATAAATATGACGTGACACAGAGGCCATTTCTCTTATCCACTCTTCAACATGGGAAAGACAAAG
>JBBPCY010000007.1:22066971-22089007 GCA_037974405.1 Brachyalestes nurse | reverse complement strand
GAAGAGTCGACTCTCTTCGAGTGAGAGCCAATCCCCACTTTTTATCAACACACAAAGCATTCATATTTGCCAAGTTGTGCTAAAATATGAGGCTACAGATGATGATAATAAACTAAGAGCCGTTTGGGAGCCGAAAGAACTGGCTCTCTGAAAAGATCAGAACTTTCCGTCACTTTCCTGCGAACATAGAGCGTGAACTGCGTTCAGTCTTGCAAGAGTGAACGTCACTCGTTCAGTTCAGCGTTCACGAAAAATGGAAATGTGTTCAATGAACACTGTTCATGGCAACGGTATTATTAAATGGTACAGGCCTCTTTCAGTTGGATGATGCACTCTGACACATTGCATAAACTGTTCAGAAATTATTTGAGGAACATGCAAAGAGCTCAAGGTGTTGACTTGACCTCCAGATTTCTGAAATCTCAATGTGATCGAGCAATCCGATCGTGGAATGTGTGGGATAAACTAGTCTGATCCTTGGAGGTCACATCTTGCAAATTACAGGACGTAAAGGATCTGCTACAGATATCTTGGATCCAGATTCCACAGCACAGCTTCAGAGGTCTTGTGGATTTCAGGCCAGTGCTGTCTGGGGGGCATGAGCGGGACCCACACAAGGCAGGTGGTTTTAATGTTGTGACTGTTTGACATATTGCACTGTTTGGGTGTTCCCAAAGGGACACAGTAGATGGAGATTCCGTTTACCACAGGTTAATTCATATCAAGCATGCTCCACCAAACAAAAAAAACACAAACAATACAGGCACCAGTGATCCACCAGTAAATGGAGGGCTAACCCTTAGAACTTTTTTGTTTGTTTTTCTAAGACCTATTATTACATGTTTTTAAAATGAATTACATTTTAAAATAACTTTGGTTCTATGTGACATATGCAGACTAAACAAAGCTTAGCATGACATCTGGCACGTCAAGCATCAACTTAAACCAAAGGGAACCCCCATATAAGAAGTTATTTTGACATTTGTTGTGCTTCCAGCACATATCTGTGCTGTTTGGGTTCTGAGAGTTCACTACTCTCATCAATATAGAAGACCCAAACTCAGAGGGAATGCAAGGTGATAATCAGTAGTTCAACTGCAAGCAGGGCAGCCTGCCAGAAGCACAGGTGAGCGGGCAAGATCAGAACTGTAAACAAGGCCTTGAACACAACAGAGACAAGGCAGTTGGTATGACTGTGAACAGATGCTGATTTTCAGGTCATCTGGTTTTTAAGTGCTGTGTGTTGATGAGGCTTGGGTACGGTGGCCCCTAGAGACAAAACACGAACAAAATGAAAATGTTGCAAACAAAAGAAAAATCAAAACAAAGGTAAAATAAAAACCAGAAACAAAATGAAAATGCGCTGCAAGTCAAAAAAGACATACAAAAGAAAAACGTGCTGCAAGTAGACCAAACTGGAAGTGCTCCATGACGCTAGGGGGCGCGGTGAGCTCAGTTTGCAAAAGCAACAGCATGCTTGTTGCAAACAACCTCGAGTTGGACACTGTTGTGTATGACCCATAAGCTCAAAAAAAGGCAAAGGTTGAAAAAGAACACCACTCTAAGGGGAAGGTGTTTAACCAAATTATTGTTCGGAACTTCCTCATCTGTGTAGCGACTGGGCCACATGACTTGCAGCGCATTTTTCTTTTGTATGTCTTTTTTGACTTGCAGCGCCTTTTTCTTTTGTATGTCTTTTTTGACTTGCAGCGCCTTTTTCTTTTGTATGTCTTTTTTTACTTGCAGCGCATTTTCATTTTTTCTTCTTTTTATTTTGTTTGTCTTTTTTAATTTGCAGTGCATTTTCATTTTGTTTCTGCTTTTTATTTTGTTTCTTTTTTAATTTGCAGGCATTTTCATTTTGTTTTGCTTTTTCATTTGTTTGTCTTTTTTAATTTGCAGTGCATTTTCATTTTGTTCGTGCTTTTTCCCGGAAAAACATGTTATATTTAATTCGTAAATACAGGTAGAGCTGCTAGCTTATGTGGGGAGCTGCTGGTAAATTTGTTTGACTTGATGGTTCTCCCCTAAATTCGTCCCCCTAACTGCAACCGTTTACTCTCACTGTCCCCCAGGGCAAGATGCAGTTCATCTCAACAAGCACACTGTTTGAAAATCCTATAACTGAAGCTGCTTTTTCAAATATGATAGCAGCCTTTAAACATGTAATGTTATGTCATGAAAAAAATTAGTTCAGTTGTCTTCATTAAAAATATTTGATTATTTTGATTAGTCTTTAACAAATTACGCTGTGATTCCAGGTACTCAGGTTTCCGCCCACAGTCTGAAGACATACATGTCAGGTGAACTGGAGATGCTAAATTACCCTTAGGTGTGACTGTGTGTGTGTGTGTGTGTGTGTGTGTGTGTGTGTGTGTGTTTGCCCTGTGTGTATGTTTGTCCACTATGTTTCTCTGCTTTTTGACACTGGGATGGGGTCCAACACACCCCACAACCTTGGTTAAGGAAAAGCAGTTCAGATAATAGATGGATGGATGTATGTTCCCTGGGACATTCAATGTAACACCCTTACTTCCTAAAACAATCACATGTTTTTTATGTTACATTCTTAGCCCGTAGTTCTGCAATTCATTCTCAAATAGAGTAACACAGTGCAAAAAAAACAAAACCTTAGCAACTCGCAAAACCCAATGGGGTAGGCAGATTTTACTTACTAGATATCTGAAAGTAAGCACAAAAACAAAAATAGATATATTTTGCTAATTTGTGACTTACATTTTGAGTATATTTTGCCCACTGCGTTGGCAGATTTTTAATTATTTATTAATTTATTCATTCATGTATTTAGCTTAATAGAAGCCTTTATATCTAATTTTCAGTATAATTTTTATTTCAATATGACTAAACACATACAGTGGTGCTTTAATGTTTATGAACCCTTTAGAATTGTCTACATTTCTGCATAAATATGACCTGAAACATCATCAGATTTTTCAAAGTAGATAAAGAGAACACAGTTACATAAACGAGACAAAAATATTTCACTTGGCCATTTATTTATTGAGGAAAATGATCCAATATTACAGATATGTAAAGTATGTGATCCTCTAGGATTAGCAGGTAGTCTCTCGACTGAAGGCCTCTCTTGCCATGGCTGAAAAAAGTACTGAAAAATGATGTTACTGGCAGGGTTGCAAGGAGAAAGCCACTGCTCTTCAAAAAGAACATTGCTGCTCGTCTGCAGTTTGCTAAAGGTCATGTAGACAAGCCAGAAAGCTATTGGAAGAATGTCTTGTGGCCGGACTGAGACAAGATAGAACTTTTTTGGTTTGAATGAGAAGCATTATGTTTGTAAAAAGGAAAACACTGAATTCCAGCATAAAAACCTTATCCCATCTGTGAAATGTAGTGATGACCTTAATCCAATTAAGATGCTGTAGAATGACGTGAAGCGAGTAGTTCATCTGAGGAAACCCAACATGCCATAGCTGGGTGTCAGGGCTGGGGACTGTGACGGTTGGTGCCGCTAGGGGTCGTCCTTTTCTGTTTGAGTTTTGTTTGGGGAACTTTTATTATGAAGTGGTGGTGGGATTTTCATGATTATTATTTACAGCTGTGTTAAGTTAGTGTTTGTATTGGTTATTGGTTTGGGAAGTCCTTGGTTTTGTATTTAAGTTCTTTTGGGACCGACCTGAGCTGTTGGTCCACTGTCACCCTGGCGTTTCGTGTTCCTTTATCTCCTTTGTTTAGTAGAAAGCTTGAATCCTGTTTCAGGCCCCCGAGGCTGTTTTTGTTTCTGATTTATGAATAAAAGTTATAGCATGAACATTGGAGTCTGCATTTGTGCCAACCCTTACTCGGGAGAGATTTAGGAACATGACACTGGGATGATGGTCTCACCAGATACTGACATGAAGGGATCACACACTTTTGCCACTGACAGATATGTAATATTGGATCATTTCCCTTAATAAATGACCAAGTGAAACATTTTTGTCTCAAATTATTTAACTGGGTTCTCTTTATCTATCTGATGATTTTTCAGATCATATTTAGCTATGCAAAAAATGTTGACTGTTCTAAAGGGTTCACAAACTTTCAAGCTGTATGTATATATGTGACATGTAAAGGAAGTGTGTTTGGATTTGCAGTATTATAAACATTTCTTAAGAACATCTGGCTCATAAGTCTTCAGACATTTTTTAGCCCTTCTTTTCACCCTTCAGCTACAGAGTCCATACACTCCTTTCATATATTTTGTTAGATGAGACAACAACTGGATACAAACTAATTTTATACCTTTCTCTTTATTACATTCATTCAAAATTCTGCTGCCAGAGTTCTAACTAAAGCCAAGAAAAGAGATCACATCACTGCAGTTCTCAGGTCCTTGCACTGGTCCCAGTTCAGTATTGGTTTTAGAACATTACTCATTGTGTACAAGTCACAATGGACCCTAAATACATCTCTGATATGTTTGAAGTATATATTCCTGGTAGGTCTCCTACCTCTCGAGATGCTGGTAAGCTACTGGTGAGAAGATCTGAAATTAAACATGGTCAAATGGCGTTTAGTCATTATGCTGCTCTCTGTTGGAACAAACTGCCCACCAGTATCAGATCTACCAACTATTCAAGTAAAGTGCATTGAATGACCTTTTGTATGATAATGTACAATAGAAATAAACTTGACTTGACAAAACGTAATGAAATTAGAGTATTCCAGTGAAACTACACTCCCGTAAATTCTCCCTTGCACTAATTCTAACTGATATGAATTAGAGGATGAGGAACCTACTACACTATGTAGTAAAAAATACAGTAATTAGCTATTCTCTCTCTCTCTCTCTCTTTCTCCCTCTCTCTCTCACTCAGGCATCCTCCAGCTCTGCTTGTGCAGGTAGCGCTCAGAGCACAGATGAAGGATCACCCCGTCACGTTTTCTCCTTCTCCTGGCTCAACACACCTAGATAAGTTCATCAGTTTATCACCTGACTGTTGGACTGTGCTGGGATGGACAGACTCTCTCTGGTTTTGCTTGGGTGGAGACGATGTGACTGATTTTATTTAGGACTTTATTGTGTGTTTTTAATTTTTTGCCTAAAATGAAGCTACACCTCTGTAATGTATCATGTTTCCAAACAAAAGAACAAAAAACCCAGTCTGTACATTATCTTGAATAGTATCATTATTATCATTATTATCATATCATTATAGTTATTATTATTATTAGTGTTGTTGTTAATAACAACAACAATAATAATAATAATAATAATAATAATAATAATAATAATACATTTTGATAAACTTATGCAATGCCTTGTGTCCTTGATGGACAGTGTAATACACGGAAGTTAGTAGTAGTGTTGTTAATAATAGTGATAACAATAATAATGATACCCTTTGATGGCCTTCAGCACAATGCCTTGAGTTCAAAGCCTTTGCTGGATAGTGCAGGACATTGAAGACGAATACGTTTCAAATTTTGCTGCACTGTAATATGCATGAATGACACTAAGAAAATCTGGGAAATAAACGAATAGGAACTGGTTTCTAACTGTTTATTAAACAACGTGTTTGTTAACAAATGAGCACATCAGACTGTACTAGAATCACTGTGACCAAACAGTCTAAAGAACCTGAACGAACAGATTTATGAACAGCTGCAGATCAGTAAATGTTTAAGATGGGTGACTGGGTGGGGTTGGGTGTTATGAGTCGCGTGTGGCTCCTATTTTCCGAAGATGTCCATCATTCTCCGGTTGCTGCTCGCCTGCTGCGCTAACCGCTCGGCTCGCGCCATCTGCAGCACCTCGCGCAGCAGGTGGAAGGTCAGGTCAAGTGAGATGGGCGCGTCCTCAGTGCGGCGCTCGCGCTCCTCGTCCCTTGAATGGGCCACGTGGCCGCGCACCAGCCCCCGCGTGAGCTGCAGCTGGAGCGCGTGTTTGAAGGAATTCTCCCCGGCGCGCGCCACCGTCGGTGTCTGCGGCTCCACTGACGCAGGATAGACGCCGCTCCGGTCTGATGATGCGCATTCGTCGCGCGGGAGGAAGGCACCAAGCAGAGCGGCCGCTGCGAGCAGCACGTGCAGCTTCATTTAGGACGATCCGCTGCGATCTGGAAAGCACCAGTTCAAATAAACCAGTTCAGAGCGGGGTTTCCCAGCACTGGTCCTGGGGGGACACACATCCAAGTGCTCCCAGCACTCCTGATCCAACTGAAAAGCTCGTGAAGCTGATGTGGGGGTGTTAAGTAGGGAAAGCACTAAAATACTGGAACCCTACTGGACCAGGGCTGGAAAACAAATTTTCCCTCAACATATTAAATTAATTATTAGTTCTCGCTAAGAAATATATCCAGGAATAGCGTGTAGGTCTATAACTGCTATGAATGTTTAATTACTACTGGTGTATTTTTTACTAATTACTAAGATGTATTTATCCCTAGGAAAATTATTGTTGCAGTGCAACAAGAAAAAAAATAAAAGAGAAGACAATGTAAAGAAAAACATAGACAATAAACAATAATGCAACACAATGACAGAAACATTATTGTAACAAATGATAGTGTAACAATGACATTGCTGTACGTATAGATTTGGAGTTTTGTACCAGCACATCAGTAGTTCAGCATGACTTGGCTAAGGGTTAATGCAATAAAAATACAATAAAATAGCAGCAAATGATATGAAAATGTGGTAAACCTTCAATAACATTCAGTCAATTCACCGCTTAAACAGCTGAGTTGTATATTGCACAACTCCGATTCAGAACAGAATAAAAAGGCTTAAAAACTTAAAACTTAAAAAGTTCCCCTACAGAAGGGGGAGGACTAAAACAATGTTTTGTGAATAAAGGATTGCTTGTGGGATTCACTCTTGCATTTAGTTAAGTTTATTGTGGGTATTTTGTTGTATGCAAACACATTAATCATAGACTGGACACAAGAACAGACACTTTTAACTAAACATATACGTTACAACGACAAATACAATCAAAATACAATAAATACTGGTTTAAGGGTTTAAGCAAAAAAAAAAAAAACCTAAAAAAGAAATGAAACACTGGCGCCTCCTGGATGGGCCAGGGCTGTAAAACACAGGTGTAGGTAAACCATATTATTTCACTCTAATAAACATTTGGTTACTACTGGTTTATTGTGTATATTTTGTTATATGCAAACACATTCATCTTCAACAGCGACTTTTAACTACATGTTACAAAGACAAAATACGATAAATCCTGTTTTAAGCACAAAAACGTCCTAACCCCTTGCTGTATCTCCCTCGTCCACCACACACTCATTAAATCGCACATATCACATATATCACAAATACATAAAATCATAAAAACAAAGGCACTGTTGAATCCAATTAATGACCACACTTCCACTCATTAAAAAACAATGATTACTGGCTGATAACATATTGTTTTTTATTATCTAAGTACCTGCAGCGCGTGCTTGTCTGTGTGAGATCCTCTTCTAGACTCTCGCGCGGGGTCGGGATCAGAAGCGTTTCTTGGTGCGCGAGTCTCGTACGGATTTTTATCCGAGCCGCGCATGCGCGCTGGCAGCACACCTGAACGAGACAGCGTCTCGAGCCGCAGCTCCAGTGAGAGCAGTGGGGCTTTAATTGGCCGCGCATTCAAAGCGTCAATTAGGTAGGAGGGCCGCCGTACAGCCCCCAATTAAAGCTGACAGTCGCATCGGAGCCTCGCACCATTAGCACGAGAGTCCGAAAGAGCTCAGGCGAGAAGATTATAAAGCCTACTGAACAATGTCCCTCGCGCGCTTTAATGAAGTTTGATTCGCGTGCCGATAACCGGGGGCTGACGCATGTGGCACGTAGCACACACACACGTTTTGGCAAAGACGCGCTCGAGAGCAAAACACGCGTGGGCGAGTCAAAGGACCATGTATGACAGTACACCAGGCAGCCCTTAATAACTCTGAGCAGATAACGCGTGGTGGTCGATGAGGTGAGGGTGGGTTGTAGGCTGTGATATTTGAAGTGGGTGAATTTAGAACACTATAGTAACACTAACATGATATCATGTTTTTTCTTTTGGTATTTTGTTTTTGTGTTTTTACCTGTCCTCGTGCATATCCGCGACGCACCTGCCTCTTCAGCCGCGCGCTCGGAGCGCATTAGCGACTTTCTGTCTAAAGGTGGTAACTCGGTTTGGCACGCCTGATCAGGAAACACACGGTGTGTGTGTAGAGGTCCCTCTGAGTATTTTCATCTGTCAGAGACACAAACCACAGGAAGCAGCACACACACACATACACCCACACACCGTGCTTCCGGGTAGACATGGTTGACCTTTATCAATGCAGAATATCTGTATTGGATCAGTAGCATTTCTCAGAAGACAATGGAAACATCAGGACAAATTATGCTCTCTCTGAGGTCGTTCCTGGCCAAATTATGTTTTTTTAAAAACAAAATATGTATACATGCTATACAGAGAGCACACCTTCACATGTTAACACATTTTAATGCACAGTTATAGTTTACTTCCTGAATTTAACACACTGGAGGAAAAAGCTCCTAAAATGTGTCTGTGCCAAATTGTGGTACATTTGACACATATATTTTACTGTACTTACGTTTTACCCAAAGGTTAGAATTGAGTATTAAATGGAAATTGCAGAAAAATGCAGTTTGTCCCCTGGGTATGTGTACCTATAATTAGTAAAATAAAATAAGAAAATGAAACATTTCATTGAAAGATTTGAACATTTTGCACATGGCTGTTAAGCCTAGAGGACTAGTCCATACCTAGATGCCTTTGTGTGTGTGTCTGTATGTGTGTACAGTCCCTTCATGAATCTTTAAATCATCCCAGAGATTCTCAATTGGATTGAGGTCTAAACTTTGACTGGGCCATTCCACGACATTTACCTGTTTTTCTTTAAACCACTGGAGTGTTCTTTTAGCAGTGTGTTTAGGGTCCTTGTCCTTCAGGAATGTGAACTTCAGTCCCAGTCTCAAAACAGATTTCCCTTAAAGGTCCCAGGAGATGCTGATTTTTTTATGCTTTTATATAGGTCCTAGTGGTCCCCTAATACTGTATCTGAAGTCTCTTTCTGAAATTCAGCCTTGGTGCAGAATTACAGTCACTTAGAACCAGTCCCACAATGAGATTTCTTGAGGATGCGCCGTTTCTGTGTCTGTAGCTTTAAATGATAATGAGGAGGAGAGGCGGGGCAAGGAGGAGAGAGACAGGCTAGGAGAAGGGTGGGGGAGGGGGCAGCTTGCGGCCAGGGTACCATGCGCTAATGTTTACAGTGCATAGCAATGGCTACTGCGGTCACATAGCTGGTAAAAGACAGTTGTATTCATCTGTAGTGAGATTCAGGACATTGCCTTGATAGCCAAGCAGTTGAGATCAGTGCCTATAGCCCCATTACTGTAAGACTAGTTGAGAGGAAAGGCAGTTATCGCACGCGCCATAACACTAACAGCAGCATGGTTATCCAAATAACAAAGAAGTACAACACTTGAATTCATATGTGTATTTATACACCATTCACACACATACCAGATGCTATCTACCTTTACATATGCGACAGTAGCCTGCTAACTGGGCTGTTAGCCGTTAGCTAGAGTTAATGTTACAGCCACATTCTAAGGGTAAAAAGCTTGGTAACCATATTCAGCAAAGCAACAATATTATATAGCGTTAAGCTGACTTACTTGTACTGATCTGATCCAGACTTAATTTTCAGCCGTTCTGCAGCAAGACCAGCTCTGTATTGTGTCGGCACATTTCCACAGAAAATAAAATTAACCCACTGGTTCTTCAGAGGCTCGCATGAAGGAACCAAAAAATGTATTTGTGCTCATTTGTACATCTAAGAACAGAGCAACTGCCATGCTTCACTCGTTTGCAAGCCATGGTGTCTCTAGAGGAAAAAGTTGTCTTTCGCACATAGCATTGACAGTCGGTGAAGCTATTTTTTTAGGGGAGGGGGCGAAATTCTCTGGGCGGGCAAAGAACGAGAAAGGGGAGGAAACCTTTCCCCGTATGACGTCATATAGGGCCAAATTCTAGATCGGGGCATCTGAGCTGTCGCTCTCTGAACAGCGGAGCAGGATGATCAAAGCACTCTTTACACCTATCGCCATTTCTAGCCACTGCAGGACCACAATCAGGCTAGGGGATCTCGTATTAATGTAAAAATCTCATAAAGTGAAATGGGACCTTTAAGAATTTCTCTATGTTTCGCCCCATCCATCTTTTCTTCAGTTCTGACAAGTTTCCCAGTCCCTGTTGATGAAAAGCATCCCCACCGCATGATGCTGCCCCTACAATGCTTCACTGTATTCTCAGCATGATGAAAGGTGTTACATTTGTGCCAGACATAGTGTTGTCCTTGATTGCCAAAAAGTTCTATTTTAGTCTCATCAGACCACAGCACCTTCTTCCATATGTTTGGGGAGTCTCCGATATACCTTCTGGCAAATTTCAAACAGTCTGCCTTATTTTCACACTCCCCCATGAAGCCCAGCTCTGTGCAGTGTGGGGCTTATAGTGGTCCTATGGACAGATACTCCTATCCCCTCAGCAGAGCCACACGGCTCCTTCAGGGTTATCTTTGGCCTCTTTGTTGCTGCTCTGATTAATGCCTTCCTTTTCCAGTCTGTGAGTTTTGGTGGAAGACCCTCTCTTGGCAGGGTTACTATGGTGCCATAATCTTGCCATTTTCTAATAATGGATTTAATGGTGCTCTTAGGGATGTTCAGGGTTTGTGTTTTTTTTTTAAACCCAACACTAATCTTCTCACAGCTTTGTTTCTGACCTGTGTGGAGAGTTCCTCGGTCTTTATGCTGTCACTTGCTTGATGGTAGCCCTTACATAGTGTTGTTGACTCTGGGGGCTATCAGAACAAGTGTATATATACTGAGATCATTTGACACTTAGATTGCTCACAGGTGGATCTTATTTAACTAATTAAGGTAGTGGTTGGGGCTTCAAAGCAAATACACCCCCCTTTTAACTTTAGTAATCCGTAGTTTGTTGTCTAGGTCCATCACTTAAAATCAAATTGAAAATTTAAATTCCAGCTTGTAAGGTAACAAAATAAAAGAGAATGCCAAGGGGGTGAATAGCTTTGCAAGGCACTGTATAAGGTTTAGGTTGGTGGCTCAGGCAACAGTCCACCAGTCCCCCTGGTGGTGAAATATGTTCTATAATTCCAGTGCCTTATACTGATGCTCCATTGAACAGAAAAATCCAGGGACACTCACCGTTTGTGAAAACTTCAAATATAAGAGTGAGTTGACTCTAAAGCACTGATCATAAAATCATGAAACAAACATGTTTCATCAGCAGTTTTATTCCAAATGATTTCCGAAATGTCAGCTTTAAGAAAAAGTAAGACGAAAAATGGCTGCATCAAACAAAAATGCTTACAGTAGTTATCAGCATGATTCTGTATTTTTAATGGAGCCTAATTCACTGACGGGCAGTTTTTTTTCACTGTGAAACAAGAAATGACACTTAATAGGCTATTTTAGCTTGTAAAAATAGCTGGTTACTGATCATTTTAAAAAGAAGCTGAGGTACTTGAAAGAAAAGTCCACCAATTTCTTTAAATGTCCGCAAAATCTATCCTTAGAGTTGATCTAAGTGGTCTGAGGTGAAATGTTCTGAATCTTACATGGTCAAATTGATTTAATTATGTGGAATAGTAGAACGACAGCTTGAATAAAAAAATTCAAATCTATAGTGTGTGTTCGAATTCCAGATGTGTTGTACTTACGCAGCACTTAATGTGATGTTTGGCCTTTTCTGCTGCTCACGTTTGCATTCAAGATACTTAACAGCAACACCAGAATGAAAAGACAAAAATTGGAGAAAAATAATGACCTAGTGAGCGTCTTTGGCATAGCTCCAGAATAATGTTCCTATTGCTGTCAAGAAAAGAAATACACATTCACTCGTTGTTTAAATGGGCTTGTGGAGTTCGAATGTATTTAATTGCACAAGTGGTTGTATCTCAAGTATATCAGAGATGTGCCAATCCTGAGCATTGAAACGTAAGTGCAATACCTACATTTACATATTCACAAGTCACTGTCTCCAGTTTTTGCTGACACCTGCATCCAGACATTTACAAGTAGCACAGGAGAATTGAGGGGATACACCCTTTACTACACATCACTGTTTTTTTTTTAGATACAGGGGGTCCTCAAGTTGAACCACAGGAACGGATCTCCTTCGACAGTAATGTAACCCGAATTTTGGTGCAAGTCAAATGACACCCTGGACTAAGTCTCTTACAGATGCTAACACAGTTGTAAAATCATAAACAAAACTAAACCACAGAAAAAGGAAAACTCCCTCACTCATATGCAGCGTTACTGTGTATTCTTCCACCATGCGCAAACCAAACTAGTTCGCCCACAGTCTGTAAGTCTGACGCTAACAGTGTGAGCCGAGTGAGCGTCGTAAACTTGAATGGTCATATGTCGAGACTGTTTGAACCTGAGGACCCCCTGTACTTTAAGGAAGCATATCTAGGTATTTAAGGTGTTTGAGGTACATAACTGCAATTCTGAGGTATTTCCAGGAGCCTACAACTGCTCTGCATCGCAGTGATGGAGTGACGGCGACCACAGAATCAGGATCAGTCCAGAGCCGTTATTCAGTCGTCTGTACCAATGCTTACTGCCCTACAGTCTTCAAAGTAATACACAGATCCCATGGGTGTTGTCCTAGTACAGAAAACATTTGAAACACTGGGCCTAAGTGGACGAGAATAGATACGCAGTTTTAAAGGATGAATTACAGTGACGTAGGCTGCTACTCCAAAGACCACAAATCTGAGCCAAATAAAATATTTACATTTAGCCGTTCTGTCTATATTAAAACTGAAAATACAAAGTTTAGAAGAATAGCTACAGCTAAATAATATGGCTTGGATTGATAGTCAAAAAGCCTAAGAAAACTGTGTTAAACTCACAAACATGACAGTAATGCATGACTACACAGGTACAGCAGTAATTCTCACTGTCATTATTCCGCCTACAGTCTGTATAACATTAAAGACTGACATAGGGACTGATTTTCATGTCCGTTTCCTGTAATTCCATTTGCTTTTGGACAGTTGGGATGAGATGTTTGGGCAATTTGATCAATATCCCTCTGGGTCTGAATTAAGTTAATTCAACTAACCAATTATTTTGATTCAGCTTCAAATCCACTGGTATATACAGAACCTGACATCGATGCAGCTCTTGGATTGGACTAGCAACGCTTTGTGTGCGGGACACAGACTTTCAAAATCCCAAAACAGGCCATAAGAATGTGTTTGTGTGCTTTGTTTTAGATTTTCTAATAAGGTCTTCCACAAGACACCATGATGCCCCAGAGTCAGACAACATGATTAAGCTGGGTTTTTTGTTGTTGTTCTAGATGAGCGTTGTAAAAGTCATTTTAAAAGCAAAAAAAAAAAAGAAACTACAATATTTTAGTCACTCTACAAAAAAGCACTTTACAATAAAATGTACAAAAAAAATAACACTGGTTGTAATCAAGTCTGAATAACAAAAAAGATTCAATTGTACCCACAGATTTGTGCAAACATGTTCTTTAGCTACTAACTGTAAAACAAGACATAAGATACTGGCAACACACACCCTTTGGTCTGTTACAATGCCACACTTTACACTGCCAGTACGTCCTGATGCTCATTTGTTTCAGGCCCATATGCAATGTTGCATAGTTCTCTAAAGACAAATATTATGCAGAGAAAATTAGGTCTGACATAAAGGCCTCTGTGTCACTGCTCCATTCACCATTGCGTCAGGTGCAGGCAACTTGCAGGTGAAATTTCAGTAATGGAAAACAGAAGCAGTGTCTTTGAGACTGGCATGCAGATTGCATGTGTCCTTTGAAAGTACACTAAGGCAGCTTTTGAGTTGTCTTCTTTTTTTTTCTTTTTCTTATTTTTGTTTTTCTCCAGGTATTTTAGGAAGTGTCGTTTTACAGCATTCTATAGTGCAAATTTGAGATCATTGCGCATTTCGTCTAAGTCAGACGACACCTTTAGCCTCCTTACTGCAAGAAATCTCAGCTCTAATGGCAGCTCTGTCTCTTCCAGTTTCCAAACCTGCAGCAACACTGGCACCAGATTTCATCAGCACAATATAACTGCACATGGCTTTTTGAGAGTTTGAGTCCACCTACATTTGAAGAAAGCACGGGGGGAACGTGAAATGACATCAGCCGGCAAACGCAACCGTCCAGCTTTTCTTCATCTGTTTAGTCAACCTGGTCTCCAAAGCCATCTTCAAACGTCATGATGATGTCAAATGTTGTTGGTAGGCCTATATATAATACAGCATGTGCACTGAGCATTGTTAGGAAAACAAGAGAAGCAGCAAAGCCTCATAGAGTCCAGGGCCTCCAGAATATTCAGCCTTGCTGAACCAGGGCTGTTCCAGTGTATAATGAAGTAGAAAAGGAAACATTCACATTGAGAGAGGCTGGTGATGACAGTGATTGGGTTGCCTTGCTTTACTAAGTCCACTTTACTAAGTGTCTTGAGTTAGAGCTGGCACGCCAATATACCCTGGCCTATCACTGGAAGCTAATATAGCAACATAGCAGAGCCCAGCAAGACATTTCTGTCAAACTAATGCTAATGTCATGGAGCAACAAATACATGGAGTATCCGCTCCACGCAACAAACTTCTGCGCGTGTGGCAGAGACAAAGCTGGGCCCAGATTTACTAAAGAAAAAAGCATGTTTAGAATGCTTAGCATATTCAATTTCAGTAAAACAGTAACTTGGTTATGGCAAACATCACTGGTGTTTCTGGCTTTTGCACAGGCTAAACATCTTTACGCATGCTGTCGGCTGTAGTAAACTGAGCCCAAAACCCGCTTGTACAATTCAAATATACACGCATGTTATTCAGTGTCCAGCAGTTAGAAATCGGTCAACAGAGTTCTCTGAGCTAATGAGGATGATCTGTACACACAGTGCGACACTTTGGTCCACTGGAGTGAGAAGTAACTAAAGTATATCTGCTGCATCCCAATCAAATACAGTAATCCCTCGCTTTTCACGGGGGTTACGTTCCAAGAGCACCCACGTATAGTGGAAAAACTGCGTTGTTGTGTTTTGGTAAAAAAAAAATGCCTAAAAATGCCTATTTTTATAGCAAATATGCTCCCAGAACACTTTAATTTCATTTTAAACTTTTTTAAAGTTTAATGCATCACCCTTAAAGAAAATGTAAAGCTAAACCCGTATTTGCCTCTTTTCAAGGTAAACCCATCTTTAATTTAAATTCCCCGCCGAGAAATGCAACTCAGAAGGTTCCGTGACAAAAGTATTGGGACACCCGGTTTTCGGGGAACAAAACCTGATCTACTCAGGCTAAAAATACAAATGAGGGCTCGTTGGAAAGGTCTCCTGGAGATCTACTGAACTGTGGAGGTTGAAGTGTCTGGATGCTTTCCTCGCCGAGATAAAAAGAACAAAATTATTGGGACACCGCGACGAGGTTAACGGGTCACCTTGTGTGAAAACATCTAGAAAAAATATATTTATTGCCACAAAAAAAGCAAAAAAGGCAGAGGATATTTGCAGTTTCCGCGTTATTGTGGGGATTCCCGCGTAAAACTATGAGTTCTCAAAAAAAATCCATGTGTGACTGAATCCGCGACTCCTGGTGCGCGTAAAACTGGGGGATTACTGTATTTCTGTTTAGAAAAAGCACTGAAGAAAGGGGTAACACTTTACTCAAACCCTGTAACATAACTTAACCATGCCAGAAACATAATAGTAGGGGTCATATGCTGTCATGAGTGTCATAACAGTATCATGGTACCATTATTGTTATGTTGCATGGCCCACATAAAGTGTTACCAAGAATTGCTATGAGTATTATGCATGTGAGATTAAAAAAAGCAATGTACCATAAAGTTGAAAGAAGATAGCATACATTACTTTAAATGCTTTCTGTAACGGTTTGGATAATATTGCATACAAGCTACTAAAAAGAATTGCTCTAGTTTGTTTAGCAAGATGTTTATTCACTTAAAGGAGGAAAATACATTACAAATGAGGGACGTTCCACCAAGACAGTACCAGATGTATGACACCCTGCATTGCCTTGATAGAACGTCCATCATATGCTTTGGTTTTTCATCATTTAAGTGAATGGACAGAATAAAACATCAAAAACAGCTGCTAAACATCAGTGTATGACATGCATGCATGTCAGCAATTCTTTCTGACTGCCAGTATACTTTATAATGCTTTTGACAAATTTGGCCCATGCTGAGAAAATGGGTGCGCTTGACAAATCATATATTTTTTTTCTTTCCGTCCAGATCATAACTGATCATAACATCAGTCAAATTAATCACAATTTTCATTTACACTATGATTGAGCAGCCCTTCTGGGAAGTCCTTATAGTGGCATTGTGCCTTCTTCATTCGTCACATCCTCACATCATACTTTTCCTATAGTTATTCTGCTGCTGGCTCTTCAGCTTGCCACTCGGCGAGGAGCTGAGCGCTGTGGACGAGGCCGAGTCCAGCTGCTTATAAAGCACTCGCAGCTCCTTCACTTCCTCCAGGACGTCTCGTGCCTGACCCCAGGTGGACGCTGCCTCCTCCAGCAACCGCTCAGCTTCGGCCCGTTGTCCTTCCACACTGGAGCCCTTGCTCGGGGTGGAGTCTTTCCCTCTGCCCTTGCTGGGGCCTTTCACTTCCGTCAGTAGCTCCTGAGTTCTCTCCAGCTTCTGTGAGATGAGCTCCTGCAGATGGCCAATGGAGTGAGCTGGAGCCGACACGGAGCAGTGGGGGATGGGCCTCTTGGTGGCTTTTGTATCTGAGTGTGACAGGATCTCATCCATGGAGACGCAGCGGTTCTTCTCGGCTCCTGTAAGCTTTTTCCCCGACTTGGGCGTTTGGCTTTGGGTGCTTGGCCCTGAACAGTCCCAGGCGCTCTCGCTCTTGCGGGGCAGGCTCTGAGACTTGCTACATGCTTCCGCACCAGACGAGAGTTTGCAGCTGTCTGCAGACTTCCCAGTGAGCTGGAAGCCGTTTTCACAGGTGTTCTTTCCTACAGGTGCATCTTCCTCCTGAATGAGATCAAGTGTCAGCATACCATCTGATGAAGATGTCGAGGCCTGAAAAGGATAGAAACATTTTAATATAATGGCTGTTATGGTAATATTGTACATTTGGAATCGTATTTTACTTTTCCTTACTTAAAACATGGTTTATCAACCACGACATGCTTCTCTCTTTTGTACTGGAGTCAAGATTAGTGTGGCTAACAAGTTACAGAAGTGTACAGCCTAACTATTAGTGTTGTGCAAACTGTTTGCTTAAAGCTGCACTCTATAGAGAGTGGACTGGATTTATTTTTAAATCCCTAACGCGTTGGTGCACATGCAGTTTTATATTTTGTGACTTTTGTGATCTTCGCCTTGCTATATTTTAGTCAGAAACAAGGAGAAATATGCCTAATTCAGCATCAATCTGAATTCGCTTAGTTGTTTGCTGTGCAAAAGAGGGATGGGGGGGACTCCCACAGTGTGAGACTGGCTCTGACTGGTTGTTTTGATTCAGTCAGAGTGGATTCTTGCAAATGGCTTTAGGTAGACTGGGTGGAGCCTGATTTATGCACAGATTATCTGTGTCACACACTACTGTCAGAACACAGGAACAGTTTCAGCAAATATGACAGTATTTTTTTTTTATACAGGTTACCTACAGCGGCTTTAAATCATCACATAGTTACCTCAATCCTTCATTTAAGAAGTCTCCGATCCTTAAATACCATAAGAAAACATACTGTTACCTGTAAAACTGAGTAGGAGTCTCTACACTCTACACGAGATGCAAATATGGCCCTTTTATCCGGAAAAGTGGAAGTAGGACACCTTTCAAACTTATTTAAGAAGCATATTTGGACCTCAAGATACATTTACCTTGTTTGCACCTTAGGGCATTAAATATTCCTGCATAGTAACATTTTTTTCTGACTGCACAGAACTTCTGTCTGTGTCATTTTGTCCGTGGTATTAGTATGCGAATCAGAAAGCACATGTCTTCTGGAAATGAATACATAACGGTTACGTTTGCTTGGTGTAACTGAGAGGGCTGACTGATAAACTATATTTGAGGTAAGAAATATGTATATTTGATTTCTTTATTAAATGCATGAAAAAAAACAGCATCTCTCAAAACAAAGGCACATTCAAAGTTCCACAGAAATGGACAGCTCACCACAGCCATAAGGTGTCCTCGAGTGGGCAGTCGACGATTGTGTGGAATTTTAGCTCGGTCACGTGTGGGATGGGCCAGGCAGCTGTCCTCCTCTACCGTAACCTTTACCCAAGAGAGTCATGTGTGAGAATTTGATGAGGTTGCTCACATGGTGAGAGTTGAAAACAACAAGCTTCCACTAGCCTAGAGCAACATGTAAAAGCTGTGTGTGTGTGTGTGTGTGTGTGTACTGATGACCTAATCAATACGCTGATTTATACCATGCATAGCAGAAGCTTTCTGGGTTCACACAAAGCTCTGTGACATGCAGGCGAGATGGAAACCAGTGTGCTGATGTAATGAACTTCACTTGTTTAATGCAAGTACATGTATGCACCACGTTTTACAGTTTTTCTACCTTATGATCAAAACGAGCCATGACACTTTTTGGTAAATAGAAGAGATGTTTGTGGTTATTTATATATATTATATGTATTCTCCAACCCAGGCATGTGTCTTATGCTAGCTGGTGTTACATCTTCATTGTCTAGTGTTTATTCGCCACAATGCTGCACATTTTCCTTTGAGATATACAAATACTATTTATTTAACAATGCAGATAAATGCTGCCAAACCATGTCCAGACACTAGCGGGAGGAATAGGGCCGGCACTAAGTAAACAAGAGCAACGAGGACCATAGTTGACCTTAGGTTAAAATACTATACAGGTCAGGGATTACCAACTCCGGTCCTGGAGGGCCAGTGTCCAGCACAGTTTGATGGTGGATCTCCTCAAATACATTCACTAAACCTGACAATGAACTGGTGACGTGAACCAGGTGCTTCTGAGCAGGGAAAACACCAAAACATGCTGGACCATGGCCCTCCAGGACCGGAGTTTGTAATCTCTGACAGGTGAATCTAGTCAGGTAAAAATTGTATGCACTGTACAAAAGGGTTATGTTCACACCTTTTGTGACTATAATAAATGTGGCAGAGGTGTTTCAGCAAGCCTGATAAGCTCTGGTGCTAGTGTAACGGCACTCAGGCGTGAAACTCAAGGATCTGATTTCATTAGACTGCATTAACACACTGCTTCAGTAACAATCTGTTCACAGTAGACCTGCCTTTGTGTCCACACTCATTCTTTCACGGTTCTTTGCTACTGAGCGGTAAAGAAGTGCAAGTTGTATATCTGCTCTAGTGGAGAGTTTTCAGGGACAAGACATAGAGATGAATCGTTCCAGTCAGATGGTCCTCTCCACTCAGCACAAAAGCACAGACTCCTATTACACAATCCTTTTCGATTCTCTCAATACAAGCCCTCAGACTGTGAAAGGACTGTGTTGCAGTCACTGGCAACACAGCTATGAGGCCTTTTCAATGCGTCAGAACTGTATGTAATGTTACTTCTACTGAAATGAAGGAATGGACAACTTAAAGAAAGAAAGAATGTGCCCTTTCATTGGAGTTTTTGAGTACATTTAAGCTAAATATCCAGAAACCAATCTGAGTGTAGCAATGACTGATGATTTTGCTTTTACACACTGTGCTGTAAAGGGGCAGCAACATGTGGTTGGTCTTTAATGTTTGCGTGCATGCGTGCGTGTGTTCAATTCACCTCATCCAGTATCCGATTCTTGGCCCTGGTGATGGCGATATTTAAGGCATTGATCCATGACTCTTTCTCTTCTGGACTGACAGCCAGGAAGACCAGATTTGGAACCTATAGAACATGAAATCACTGTTAAACCATATTACAAAAATACAATCAGTTAAAATGTACATCTGCAATTTGAATAATAAACAGGGAATCCATTATAAAGCTGTGCTTATCGGATTCTCCACCAAGGAGAGATGCACCGGGTGCTTTTGTGTCACTGAAAAAGAGGAAACCCACACCAGCAGGATCTCACAAATGCACATACGTTTGTAGTTACAAGCTAAATTAATTGTTTACTGTCATAAATTGCCTATATATGGTCACCTGAGTAATCATCAAAGTAATTGCTTAATTTGTGCAGCATAATATTTATTCAATTGAACCCATGCTTTCAACACATGGTTGTAGTATTAGGAATACGGAGTATTCCTGAGGGACAGGAGGGAGAAGGGGTGCAAAAGATTTGTCACATTAAATGGAAGGTAGAGTTGGGAGATTTACAGAACTTTAGAAGGGTAGGAGGACCTTCCACCCAGGCATCATCCTCCCACCACATTTTATTGAGAATACTAATATTACCAGTCATACCAGTCCCAAGTGGTTTATTTTCACAGTGCATTTAATTAATCAAATTTGTCATGTAATCTGACAAAAATGTTCAGATAGAACTTTTTCCCTTTCATATGCAAAACAAACTGATACTCAGGTACAGCTACTTTTCTATTCAACCTCAATACTGGACAGGAGCCTATAAATCCTGGTATTTATACAACCCAACTTCTCGATTACAGCATTTTTAAAAAAGTAGCGTTCTGTATCACAAGCAAAGCATTCTGTGTGTGAATAAATATACTGGCTGAATAACTTCACATTTGAATGGTTGGTCATCTACTGCTGTTTGGTCTGGTCTATCTTGAAATATTTAAATACACATGATTTCCAGTTTCTCCATTCTGTTTTGACCCTAACCCTGATCTTCTAATGTTATACTCAAATCTACTAACATCCTTTATGTTTGACCCCAGCAATTTAAGCCTCCAAAAGTGGTTGACATTAAAACTGCTACCCAAGTTTATGTGTCAGGTACTTTTGTTTCTTTGTTGACTACCTAAATAGTGCTTTAAATAAAATGTATTTAATGCCCCCACGGCACAGGAAATCTATCATGTCATGTGAATTGTCAGTGTTTCTCACACTACTACAGGTGTGATTGTGAGGGATGTTTTTGTTATGATTATAAAATTGCACCAGGCACTAGTGTGTTGCCCTTGCAATCAGAAGGTTGTGTGTTCGAATCCCAGCACTGCTAGTGTCATCACTGAGGTACCCTTGAGTAAGGTACCGTCCCCACACACTCCTCACGGGCGCCCCTCATTGGTGGCAGCCCACTGCTTCACTTGGTGAATGGGTTAAATGTAGAGAAATTCACACTGTGTGTTGTGCTGTGGTGTGTTCACGCGTGACTAGAAGGGGCCACTTTACTTATTACAATGCAATCAGTATTCTCCAAAATAACCAAAACAAATATGTGAAAAATGATATTTTATGCAGCTAAAAGAGCTTGAGGTCAAACTGACTCTAAAGAACACTGAACAAAATGTGTGCAGGGCATTGAAAAGATTTATTTTGTGTTTATTCAGCTGTCCCCACCAAATTAAGAAACGTCTTTTAATATGAAGCAAAAAAAGTCAATAATTTATTTAAAATATTAAATTTCGAATGGGGTCAAACTGACCCCAAACATTAAAGGATGGTTCAGAGCAAATACATGACTTTAATAAAAATAGGATTACAAGGAAAACATATTACTGTTGCTATTATCTGCTATCAGAGGGTCTTATTTTGAAGAATGAAGAATGCACTCTGCAGTCTGGCAGAAAAATAAGTGACAGATTTGTGACAGATTTGTCACTAAAAATTCTGTAGCTACACATCTGCAACTAGCACCAAGATGACTAAAAAAAAGCTTTAAACTAGGGCTGGGCAATTAATCGAAAAGTAATCAAAATCAACATTCAGAACCTATAATCGATCAAATTTTTCCAGGTGAATTATTTCAATTACCTTCCCTTTAAAAACACGTGACCCCGCTGCGTTACGTTATTCCGCCGACATGTCGAGCATGGAGAGCTTAAACACTGAGACAACTGAGCAACAAGAGCAGCTTGTA
>JBBPCY010000007.1:22044860-22057477 GCA_037974405.1 Brachyalestes nurse | reverse complement strand
GTGTATTATGGACTTTTATTTTAAAAGTACTGCTATATGAACAAAAGTGCAATAATGTATGGGGGGCACCCTCCATCTTCAGTGTTTCCATGACACCTCCAGAGGGCCCTGCCATCCCCTCTGTCTTTACCCCTCAACGTCATCTCATCTAAATTTGTGTTCATCTAGATAAATAACTGTCCTCCACTTGATCTTTTTGCTGTGCTTTCTCTAAATGTACAAATAAGCCAGAACTGTAAAAAGAGCACAGACATTTTGGCAACTAATCAGAGACTACTGACAAGACATGGCTTTAAAGCATTTAGATAATAACTTGACATTCAGCACTTGATTCAACAAGTGATAACATTAAGCTAGAAGACAATCGCCAGAATGAAACCATTAGAGAAGACTGTAAGATTATAGTGCCATGCTATTCAAAAATCAACAATAGAAACAAAAACAAAAATGGAGCTCTGCGAGTCTGGTGTAGATAAGGGACTGCACATGATTTTCGAATATTCTAATACAGGGGGTCCTCAAGTTACGACACAGATCCGTTCCTATGACAGTGATGTAACCCAAATTTTGGTGTACGTCGAAACACACCCTAGCCTAAGTCACTTCCGTATCCTAACACAGTTGTAAAAACACAATCTAGAACACAAAAACACAACTAAGCCACAGAATAAGGAAAAGGATGTAAATATACTGTACTTGTACTTTTAACAGTCCAAAATGGCGCAGGTAAGCGTACTGGGGGACGCCAGCTCCCTCACTTATACGCTGTGTTACTGCATATTCTGCATATTCTTGCGCAACAAAACCACGTAATCCGTAAGTACGATGCGTACGCCAAAACACTCACGTCTCAATTTTGTATGGGTGTGAGTGTCGTAACGTCGTTTGTCGAGACCGTTGTAACCCGAGTATTCTCTGTAGTCATAAAATGATTAAAAAGCAAATTGTTTATGCAACTATCATCTAATATGGGCCCTTTTTTGGGTTCGATTCATCAAAGCACCCAGGAACACTCGCCTAAAGCTGTGATCTGACACCCTGTCAAAACACTGCGATTGGTTGGAGGCTCATCTGCATCTCTGTATTCTGCATCAGCATTGTAGAGACCAATACTGCGATAACAGACGATATATTGTGCAGCACAGACACCCAGTAATCGACAAGCTTGGACTTTCCTGCTTGGGTAATAACATAAACAACCAACAACCAAGCATACACACTGTCACATACATGCGAACATTCATACCTGTAAAAAATCCCACATCATGATATTCAGTGTATCTTTGGCCCTGTAAAATGGCTTAGCTGTCTCAGAGATATATTAGAGATATTAGATATTGTAAGTGTATAATGTTGTATAAACTGAAGTGAACTGAAAATGAAGTCCCTTTTGATTTGACTACTGAATAATGAATTCTGTGAACTAGTGCACTTATATAAATGACACCTAGGTGACCTCTAAACTGTTTCTTTGTAGATTTCTTTGTAGAAAAGCTTCTTTTATGGTATCCCGTTTGGTCCGTGTTGAACTTTTGATTATGGGCGGTTTCAGGAAAATTGGCAACACATGGCAGGAAGATGCGTCAGAAAAAGCTTGCACTTTTTAGTCTCCTGCTAATCACGCACATTTCCCCTCAACAGAATGGCAACATGACTGTCAGTGCTTTTGGCCATGCCTGTGGTACATGGAATGTAAAAAAGGGTCGCGCAGAGGAACTGGAGTAGTGGAAATTTTCTTGCGATCAATATACTTCCAACCCCACACCTCCCACATGCGTGTACCCAAAAAGCAGAACAGAAATTTCAACATATATGACCACACAGCCTTATTTGGAAAAGAAACACACTGTTCAGACGCTCTGCAAACTGTGTGTTTTCTATTCCTTTTATCAAGTTCTCATTTGATCTGGTGGGAGTAAAACCACCCGCCTTTTATCACAAATTAGTCCCCACATACAAAAGTCAAAAGCGAACATGCTGTAAAATAATTCTCCACCAACAATACCAAAGCCTCAAATTGATTTTTATCGTAACTTTTCGGACATGTGACAAATTAGTCATACATTGTTCCACCATACACCAACTACCAGCTGGAGCTGCGTTTTAGAAATGCTCCATTACCACTTTCGTGGCATCCGGTTTTAAAGCTGTCATATACGAGCATATGCAAAGTTTTGAACACCCTTGGTTCATTTTCTAAGAGAAAATACATTTATGAAGGCTCTACCAGAATGAAACATCTTTCTGTGCGTTTTAGTGTACAATTTCTATTTGTTTTCTCAGATACAAAAGAGACTAGATGTGCCAGAACCTTTGCACAGGCCATGGTGTCTTTTTCCCCAATGTCAGTAAAAAGTGTGTGGAAGGGTGTTTGCATGTACTTATTGCCTATTAGAAAATCAACAAAATGTGTAAATTGAGCAGGGACACTCACACTTTTGCATGCAGATACACTGGTGCTACTAACATCTGCCATCACATTGTTCTGAAAATGGCATGCAGAGCTGCCTCAAAGGGAATTTTTGGTTTAAGCCAAAATATTAAATAAACCAAATGTTCCCTTTACCTCAGATATAATTTAAGACATGGTGTTCTAAGTTTGTTTCTTTTTTTCTGCACTGAAACTATAAGGCTAATGTCGTTACAATTAATGGAAGCTCATTCTTCAAACACCAGTTATTATGGTGTGAACCCCACGCTTAAAACTACACACATTTGCCTCAAACTGCACTTAACTGTCATGTAGTGTCAAACAGACATGATTATGTGGTTTATAAACTTGAATGAAATACCGTTACCTATAAAAAAATAAATAACTATGTTTACATATGCAAGATCCATTGAGAATGGTACCCGGTGGCTCTAAGCTTTTCTTGCTTGTAGCTACATCAACTTCACAGCTCCAGGGCACAAAATGAAGACATTTTTAAGGATTTTTTTTCTGTACAACACATGCAAGAAACGCCAGTGAGTCACAGAGAACACAGAGTGAAAAAATGCTCTCCCACATGTCTGCCCCACTCCCTACAGCTGTCCCACTATAAGGACACCCGTCAGCATGGGAAATCTGATCCCCTGCACAGATGAGGAGAGGAGTCTCCAGATCACGTTTGGTCCCACACCCCTCTCAAGTGTAAGGGGAACACTGGTTCAATTTACAGTGACCCACTGCCTCTCTAACCCTTTATTCATCTTCTGCATTTATGTTGTTGGAATTTGGTCAAATCCAGTGCCGTTCCAAACAGAAGTCAATTTATGTCTGAGCGACGGTCTGAAATCCTGCCAGATGTCTCAGCGTTGAAAAAAAAAGGTTGTTTTGTCAACTGGACCAGCTGGCAGGGATCTTTTAGGAGTCCTCGCGAAAATGCTGGCAATCCTCTTGTTTGTGCCTCATCTAATAAACGATTACACCAAAACAACAGCACTGGTTCATCAAGGATGTCCGTCTAGACAGCTGTAGGAATCATGTAGTCAACGATGAAACCATGGTCTGTTAAGCGCTTGCTAAAAGGGTCAATCCCTCTTGCAGCCACGGGCCATATGCTGGCTCGGCATTGTTTGATCTGATGCTGAGCGCAGCATACAGCTTTCTGCATGAGCATGACTCAACCCCATTACATCTTACCTCCCCTCAGCCCACTCGCCATCAGCTGCGAAGAAGCCAAATGAGTAACAGGCCATTTATACCACTCCGGGGAAGAGGAACCTGTTAACCTCGTACCTCTGTTTGTATTATGCAGTTATTACTCTTAAAACATACTATTCGGTAAGTACTACGAATTAATGATATATCAGTGGCTATTATTTTACCAGTAAGGATAAACACAATGTGAAATGATGGCTTGCACTAAAGTCTGAATGGAAGCACAAGCACTCATTGTGGGAATTTCCTCTCTTCTTGACCCCACACTGTCCTCTGCTGGGCACTCTGACTTTCCCTGAAATTGCCAGCGATGGATATTTGTGACACCAGACAGTATCTACACCAACTTTTGTCACAAACTATATCCCAAGATATTTACTGTCAAACCAACTGACTTACAGCAAATACTGTCACACATTTACGACCCCCTTTTTCCGATGAATGCTTCAAAACACAGTCGAGATATTTGTGACTGTTCAAGCAAAGATACATATTTTGAATTTGGAGACACATGACAGGATTTCTGTTGATCTAGTCAGCACTGGTGATATGGAAATATGATATGGGAATAATTTTAAATCATTAACAGTTTCACTGTACCAAATGCAAATCCTAGTTTTTGTTCCATCGCTACTTCAAGTTGCATGACGTAACAGCAAGGGCTAACACCATTTAAGTCTTTCAAAAACAACGGATGAGAATTCTTTCTGTACAAAGCCTTTAGCTACAAAGGTTTGACATGTTTTTAACAGCCCTGTATCATATTTATCAACAGGTAATGGTGAACTGAACATTGTTTGCTGCTCCAGTTAATTCATCTATATGTGTTCTTTATATTTGCTCTTATTACATTGTTATCTCAATTCACAGTTAGGAAAATAACAGTCTGCTAAACAACATAAAGTATTAAAATAATTAATTCACCTTGAATGAGCAGTCTATGAAAGTGAGACCGGCCCAGAAATTCCAAATCTGCACCTAATTATTTCGATGAACTACCCTGTAATTATGATCTTACGTTATTTAGTTACAATGTATGTGGCATGAGGAATTCAACCAAGTAAAAGGCAAATTGGGCCTCGATGTTTACAGGACATTTCTTTCTCAGCTTTGTACACTGCTGGCCAGTCACGTTACATTCTGATCCACATCGTGTGTCCATGATTGGATCAAGGTGTTAATCTTGATGAAAGCCACCCCTACATCTCTCAGTAAGCCTAAGCTTGCCACGACGTTAAAAACGTTCCTACTGAAGAAAAGCCAAATTGCCTGGCACTGCTGTATTGTATCTCACTATGTCACTCATTTCAGTTACGAACTAATGAAACTGACAGCATGTGTTATATGATACTTCTGTCATCAAAAACAACTAACTGAAAAGTAACCTTATTACTGAGTACCTCAAATTACACGGTAACTACTATGAAACTATTATGTAAGTTGGGTAGATTTGACAGTCAGGGTAGATATGAAAGTGTGGGCCCATACTGCTACCAGTACAGTCATTCTTAGTGTTTCCCCAATCATTAAATATGATGCGTGGCCAGCCTAATCAAACTCACCTCGGAAACTCAAACTCCACTGGTAATGTTTTTCTGTTGTTTGTTTTCACTTATGCAGTGTTTTTGCTGTATTTTTAGAAAAAAATAAAATGACATAAATGTAGGGAAAATACTGATTTTCTTTGGAATAATTAGTAAAAGGAGGCAAGTAAAAAAATCTGTAAGATCTGTAATGATGACATTTTAGATAATAATAAAATGTTCTATAAACAATTTTGAATAACAGTTTGTCCCTTTTGTTCTTTGTTTACAACCATTAAAGTTCCATTTGAAAGTGCCAGATTCGCTGATTAGCTGTGCTACTTCCTAACTATTTATACTTTGTAGCTTCCAACAAGCTCAGATAAACAAATTTTTTTTGCTGGCCTCTAAACATGTTATAGTACCAGTCAGAAGTAACAATTGTTTGCAAGACCCATCATGTGTCTCAATGTGTTACTGTGAAAGCACAAAACCACAGAAAATAATTGTCATTAGATGATTAAGCAATAACATATTTGGTTTATTGCTCAGTTCTGATCTTTTTTACATGAGCATACTGGAACCACTGACTGAATTTAGGTTCTAGCTGGTTCTAGTTGAACTTCTAGTTGAACTGACTAAGCACACATGTTGCTAGTCACCTCTGAATAGGCCTAAACATTTATGGTTGAAGACTTTGCTATTGTTTTTGTCATAAGCTGATGGAGTCCGTAAACTAAACTAAAAATAAAATACCATAACTTATCAAAGAGACTGACAAAGCCGTATAAGCAATCGCAATATGTATGCTATATAAACCGTTGCAGTAAAATAGACTAAAACTACTGTAACTGATCTGATAATAGCACAGAACAATAATTTCATACAAATAAAGGATGACTCTTGTGTGCATGCTGTAAATCTTCAGTTCAAAGAGCATACAGAAAAAAAACAGTCTGGCTGTCCCGTTACTTACAGAAAACAGATTGAGAAATACCAACACAAAACCATCCACAATAAGGTGGTGCAATTTCTTTTTCGAAACAAACAGCTTGAACAAACAGCCATGTGATGTAGGTGGCCAGCCTGGCTCAGCTCAGAGCATTTTCCCATGGATGGTGTTGTCATTCCCATCAGGGGACACAGACAGAGAGGCACAGTTGCTCACTTGCACAGCAAAGCCCAACAGGTGCAACAGGAAAATGCACACACACTAGGACAACAATGCATGAAAGCAAGACGATATTTGCAAAATCAAACCGCAGCTATGAAACCTCTGCTACTAGAAGTGACGTTACTGCATTACTAATAAATAACACGTTACTACAAAATTTCAGTAAATGAAATACATTTAGTACATTATGCTCTGTGCAAAAGACATATGGGGTCCCTGACATTAATTGATATTTTGTTCTGTATTTAAAAAAAAAGTATGGATAAAATCAGGCTTGCTACAGTTTTTGCCCAAGCCAACAAGACCAAATATCAAAAATGCAAAAACCAACTTGTACCGAGAGTAAAAGGGCTGCAAAGTTGACCAGTCTGGTCACAGTGCAGTTGTCAGCTCCATAAACAACTCCTTGGCCAGGTGTAAAGCAGATGACCACTGATCCCTGTGAGCTGTCAGTGTTTGTGCAGGAGGGGTATGAGGCACTGCAGACGAATTACACACTAATTACTGTTTAAACATCCTTGAAGTCAAGTCCAGATGAACTTCTTTCCATCAGGTTTACGACATTTAAACATGTGCTCTTAAAGTCTGTGCCTTACAGATGTTTCACAAGCTGAGAGACATTTACTGACAGGAACCTGTGAAGGTTTCAGATTCATTGTTTACAGACAATGAAATCAAAAACCAACCGACCAGTTCCACTTCTCATCTAAATTAAAATATGAAGCAGAGTTTAACTTCTCAGTTCCTGGATTATCTTCTTCCTCATATTTATGGCACAAACAAGTATGAAATTATTCTAAAGTCAACATGCACCTTTTAGTGACCCATTACTGGCCAGCGACATGAAAGCCTTCACTCATCACCAGCTCCACAAAAGCTCCTGATTTGTCAGACAATGGAGTAGAATTATTTACAATGTAAATGATCTCTATGCATATTGCTCTATTTCATGTATTTAATAATTTACATGTAGCTCAGCATCAGCCGACTCTGAATATACTCCACAGAGTGTACTTTAATGAAATCCTGGAACCTTCTGTAGACTAGATTGCAAATTCTTCCAGTTCACGTAAGCCTTTTGTAGTATAACAGTACAAAAAAGTACAGAGACAGGATTCAGAAACCATTAGTAACAGATTCATTTGTTTTTTTCCCCTTAGAACCCATTAGATGCACCTAATATGAATTCATTCATGTGTATTTATGGTTAAAACTGGCCACAGTGAAAAGTATAGTGGATGAATTAATGTAATTAATTGATCAGTTAGAAGCAAATAAAACACTTTTTCACTTTTTCAAATATAAACGAACCTCTTTTTCGGAGATGTAGAGTTTCTCTCCTTTCAACACGACAAATCTGTTTTTCCATATTTCCCTGAAGAGGCCTTTGCCACAGTATTTCCGGATCCAGCCGATTTTGTCTGGTTGAGCAGGGTGCTGGCTGGAGTCCTGCACACCCTGAGTTTTAAAAGACATAAAAAAGAGACATATCAATGAGGAATTGGTTCCAAATGTTTGAATGGCTGTTAGAAGTTCAAGGAGGTATTTTGTGAAATCTAGATAGCATAGGTGGAGTCGCCAAGACCCCCACATCATCTTTTGTCATGCAGATTCTTTGTCCCTCCATACAAGACATCGAGTGGGTGCACGCTGAAGCTAAACGTTTTTACAAATGCTTCCTTAACCATTCAGCACGAGAACAGAACAGGACCACTGCAGTACATCTTGCCTAAGCTATTTACTGCATGCTGTGAACTAGGCCTAATTACGGAAATGTTGATGAAGGTTGAGTTAAAGCTCAGGTCAACAGAGCAGTCAAAGAATGGTCAGCTCTGCGATAAGTCACTGGTGTGAGTGCAGCGATGGCCCCCAGCCGGTCTAAGCCACAGCCGACTAAACCACAGTAAAGCAGAAAGACTTAACTTAGGCCTGGACGATGTTGTATAAACTGCTGTTCAGGGATATTTATAATAGAAAATGAACATTATGATGCAATCCATGCTATCGTGCACATTAACATAGCTGTGTCTCTGTTGACCAGTGCTTCAATTCTATTTTGTGCCACTTGCTCATGGTTTACTTATGGAACTGACAGAGACCTGTTATGTAAAAAGGGCTGTACTTCAGATTGTTTGAAAGAACAAAATCCATATTCCTATCTACACTAAATTACAACATTAGTTTATTTTCTGTGTAAGTCTCCCACTGGTGTTCTTTTAGGAGAAGAAAACAGTATATTTGCAAGACCATTTAGATTGTTTTGAAAGAACAAAATCCACATTCATATCTACACTAAAATGAAATATTAAATAAATACCAAGTGTTCTGTCTAGTTTACAGCAATGTGTAAGTCTCCCACCGGTGTCATTTGAGGAGGCGAAAACAGTCAAAACTATCCTTGTCAGATTTGTGAGACGCTTCATTGCAGAGTAGCAGTTCTCCAGAGGAGCTGAGCGCATTAAGACAACTTTATTGATGCTGCCCTAGAGTCCCACTGTGATGTGTTCAGAAAATAACTACAATACTGAATTTTTACAAGGGAACCATCTCAGTACTAGCTGAATGCACACTGTGGGACTCTAGGGCAGTGTCAATAAAGTTAGACTAATGACTTAATCTATGATATCAGTCTATGGTATCGTGCACATTTAAATAGCTGTGTCCCTGCAGCTTTAACTCTATTTTGTGCCGCTTGCTCATGGTTTACTTATGGACCTGACTGTGAACTGTTATGTTAAAAGGGCTGTACTAAGATTGTTTTGAAAGAACAAAATCCATAGTAATACCTACACTAAAATGAAACACTAATATCAAGCTTCTTTTCTGGAAATGGGTTTTCTGTCCCTCACTGTTGTCATTTTAGGAGGCAAAAACAATCTATTTCTAAGTCCTTTTAGCTTCAGATTGTTTTGAAAGAACAAAATCCATATTCATACCCACACTAAAATAAAACATTTATATAAAAAAATAAATATATCATTAAAATGAATATAAAAAATGATTAACGTTAAAAACTAATATATCAAAACATTAACATCAGTGTGGAAGTCTCCCACTGGTGTCATGTTAGGAGGAGGAAAGAGTCTAAATTAGGCTTGTCAGATTTGTAAGACCCTTCACAGGAGCTGGATGCATTAGTCTAACTTTATTGATGACTCCCATGTGCGTGATGTGTCCAGAAAATAACTACAACACTGAATTTCTACGAGCCAGCCTCCCAGAGCATGCACGCACGCTGTGGGTTTAAACGGGTGCTCTGTTTCAGAAGTGTCTCCAGAAGGGAGTGAGAAACACAAAGACCAGTCGGCAGTTAGAGCCTACCCTCTTTGTTGAATTGCTCTTCTTCATCGTGAGGTCTCCTGATGAGTCCTCTCGAAATAATCCCGTTTCCTCTGCCTTATCCGTATCTGCTGCTCTCCAGACACGTCCAGCCTCTGCAAGAAATAGGAGCCGAGGCACAAAAAGAAACTACCGCCCGGGTGTCGTGTCTTTTTCAGCCTCTCTCCTGTCCGCCTCCGTCCGTCTCTCAGCTCTTCAGTGTTCACCACTCACTCCGCAGCATTTCCTCAACTGTTTACACGGAGAAGGAACCACAGAAAATAGGTTTTTAGAAGCACAATCCTATAAGACTGCTGCCATCTCCTCTGGCTCCTCTCCTCCTCCTCCACCCGTTAGAAGTGCCTCCAGACTTCTCTATGGGCTGGAGCAACTTGCGGCGAGGAGCTCCTCCACAGCGCCCCCTACAGGCAGCAGTCCGATGCGGCACCCTGAGAGGAGCCCGCGCTCACACAGCACAAAGACACAAAGAACAGAGATAATCACCACACAGTCACACACTGTATGAACAAAAGGACTGGGCCATACCTGTTTTCCAAAGTTTGGGCTAGGCCCCTTACTTACAGCGAAAATCAATCTTATTGCTTCAGCATACCAAGACATTTTGTACAATACCTTCTTGCTACTTTGTGGACACAGTTTGGAGAAGACTGTTTTCTATTCCAGCATGACTGTCCTCCAGGGCACAAAGCAAGCTCCATAGAACATGGCTGGAAGAACTTGACTGGCCCGCACAGAGCCCTGACCTCAACCCTATCCAACACCTTTGGGATGAACTGGAATGGAGATCGTGAGCCAGGCCTTCTCGTCCAACATCAGTGCCTGACCTCATAAATGCTCTACAGAATGAAGCGTCACAAATTCCCAGAGAAACTCCAAAAAGAATGGAAGCTGTTGTAGCTGCAAAGAGTGGACCGATGACATATTAAAATCTGTGTATTTGAATACAATGTCATTTAAGTCCCTGTTGATGTAATGGTCAGACATCCCAATACATTTGTCCACATAGTGTATATAATAATAAAAACCCACTCTTCTTAAACGTATAACATTTCATACTGCTTTTCTTGGAGTGACTTGAGAACAGTAGATGTCACCTTGTCTTAACTGTTTTAGTTCTACGAAGTCCCACGTTTTTGGCTCTGCATCTCAGTTAACTGTTTCTTTTTGGCTGTTTTCCCCAGTAGCTGCAACCCCATTCAGCCCCCCCCCCAACAGCCCCCCACCCCCTAATCTTTGTCCAGCTGTGGCATTCCTGGATTCAGCCTCAGGGTTACCTGATGATCAACAATTACTTGACTGTACCTCATGTTACTTCATGTTACTTCTGAAAGTTAAAATAATGAATATTTATGGGCACAAACAAAGTTCAAGTGGTGCAGCCACAACATCAGGAAACTGGGAGTTTGAACCCCAGTGATTGAAATAAAAATAAAAAAGAAACATTTCTAGTTCATCCATCACTTCACAATATTATCCGAGAGTTTGTCCCCATTTTGCCGCAGTAACAGCGTCCACTCTGGAAAGGCATTACACTAGTTGTTGGAACATTGCTGTGAAGATTTGATTGCATCCAGCCACAAGAGCATTAGAACGATTAGTCTGGGATCACCAACCCCACTCCAACTCATCATACAGGTTTCAGATGGAGATCCAACAGGTAAAGCTTGGCTTTAGGAATGGTGACCACTCTAGACCCTCCCATTCTATTAGAACTGCTTTTCCATAGAGATTTTATAATCTGTGTGTGTATGTGTGTGTCTGTGTGTGTCTGTGTGTGTGTGTGTGTGTCTGTGCAATCAAACACCCATGTCAGCAGTGGGTGCACCTTAAAAGAGCTGATTCCTTTAATTAAAAGGGCTGTGTGGATACTTTTGGACATACAATGTACATTGTTTCCATGATAAAAATTTACGAAGGGTGACATAAGCAAACTGAGTGACCACTAACAAATATACAGACTCAGGTTTCTGTGGACTTGTCTGAGATGATTGACTACAGTACTACACGCCTGACATTTCGCGTGATTCCATCAAAAATAGAAACGTGACATCAGTAGCCTCTATTTCAGCATTTTTTGTTCCTCAAACAGATGTGAATGAGCTACGGCTTCATTACTGGTGAAGCCTGGTTCCCATCAGCTCAGGCCTGAAATAGAGTCCAAAAGACATCTGTATCAAAGTATTAATTCAGTATCTTCCTCTAACTTATAAGCTACTCACACATTTTCTTTAATAAGCTGCTAATTCCAGAGGGGATCACTGTATTATGACAAAAGACAAGTCATATTGATTGAGTGCCCCAGTGAAGCTGTCTGACATGTATTTGAACCCAGAGTAGGACCTGTTCTGTGCTGCTTTTATCTGATATGGGCACACACACAAACACACCTGTGTAAGTTTGCAGAGGAAACCGATAATTTCCTGAAAGTTGAAGACCTGCATACGATCATATGGAAAAGTTTGAATACTCCATTTCAAATTAAGTGAAAGTAAGTACACAAGCTTACAGAACAAACTCAATTGTCTGCTGTGTTTGTGTTCATTTTTTTGCCAATATATTAGAAAATGCACATAAAGATGGATAATCTTTTTTTATATTTGCCCTGTAAAAGTTGCATTGCTCACAGTAGTGGCACAAGCATTGTTTTCTCCCATGAGCTGAATCATCCAAATACAAGTCTGACTCTGTATTTCCATATAAACTACATTCAAATAGCCTAGCTTGCGTAAGTTAAAGAGCAAACACATTAGGCCTAAACATTTAGCAGTTAAACATGACCACACACTGCCTTTGCTTTTCTTAGACATCTCACCATAGTGAATAAGCGAAGCTTGTGTCTGAAAAGATCACATGTGAGCTCGTGATGTATGTGTGTGTGAGTCTGTGTGTGTGTGTGTGTGTGTGTGTGTGTGTGTGTTCAGATCCACAGGCCTGACTC
>JBBPCY010000007.1:22033265-22044386 GCA_037974405.1 Brachyalestes nurse | reverse complement strand
TGTGTTTGTGTCTGTGTGTTTTGTTCAGATTCACAGGCCTGACTCTTAACTGATTGAACTGGTCTGTTTTTATCTGTTTTTTATAGTGAAAGTATCTGAAGGGTAAACTCTTAAACACTTACACCTTGTATTTGCACTCAAACCTCAGTTTCTCATTACTTGGTAATAGTGTCATAGTAGATGAAATACACAGTCAGCAAAAGGGTGCTGTCAAAAGGTACAAACGATGTAAATGTGCCCTCAGGGTGGCAACATGGTCTTTAAAGTGGAAATGAGTTTTAAAGGTACATTATTTTTACTTGCCCAGGGGACAGGGGCCCATTTGTACCTTTTCATAACTTAACATTTTAAGTAGAACAATGAAATAAAGATGCTGGAGTACAAGAAAGGCATACCGTCAATGCAACTGTAAAAGAATTCGGTAGAATTACGATCCTTAGGTATGATTTTTTTTAACTGAGATAACAAAATGACAAGATTTAAGATTAATGACAATGGAATAAGTCTACCTATAAACAAATTACACATGTAATGATTTATTTATAGGTACCCTTGAGCAAGGTGCCATACCCATACACTGCTACCCGGGCACTGCTTTGGTGGAAGCCCACTGCTTCACTTGGTGAATGGGTTAAATGCCGAAAAAGAATTTCACACTGCTTATATTCTGTGTTGTGCTGTGATGTGTTTATGTGTGGTGTGTCTATAAGGGGTCACTTTACTTTATATATGTATATATGTATCATGCATTTTACTTCAATTGAATTATAGATCAATGGATTTAGTGAGGAGTAACAGTAACAGTTTACAGCCATTTCATGTTGTTTCTGTGTCAGCCTCTGAGTGAATCTTATTACTGACAGGCCTCTATTTTAAGCCAGACTGAAGCTGAGTCTAATTTTGTATGTTCCGTTTGTATCTTTAACGAGATCAGCTGAACATCCTACCAACCTCTTGTGAAAACTTGTTCCTGGCTTTTAAAACGTCTTTACACAAATGGTAGTCCTCAGAGTTATCATTATCCTGATTCTGTCAAATTCCATTAAATTTAAAGCGGGGCTAGTGGAGTCAGGTTGGTACTGCTGCATTTATTGTGTGATGACATTTTTCTTTCTTGCAGAAAATGTTCTTTCATTATTTCCGTCCACAGCAAGCATTAAGGCCTAAAGTAATCACACAGTGGCATCAGAGCAATGACACCCACTAATCCAGCACAGGGGTGGAATTAAGAGGAACCACTGCCCCAGTTTCAGCAGGCCTATTGCACAACCATAGTGGAAATCAGCTTATGGAGTGGGCCTCTCTCAAGCCAGTCAATTACAGAGAGAAACGCGGGCTCAGGCCCATTTTTTAGGGTGATGAGGGTAAAGGGATATCTGTTTTGAAAAGAGAAGTCTGAATTTTCTCCGCAAATTATCCGTTTATGACAATGGTTTCATATAATGGCTTAACTGTATCCAATTTCAAATTTTCATATAGAAAAGTAAACAATGTGTTGAGTGCTTAGCAAACACTCTGTTACTCTGTTACTCTGAAACTCTGTTGACTTTTGCAACATCCTGATTACTTCCCTTCATCCATTGTAGGTGATTACAAGACCATATTATGCCTCTGACAGTGCAGTGGAGGTGCAGCTCTAATTTTCGAGACACTCACAACTTCCTCCGCCTCCTTCTGTTGTGTGTTCAGACACTGATAAGATCAAGCCCTCTTATAAAGTGCTGCACTCACATCCCCCTTTGTAGTGAGAGAAAAGGTCGCTCCTATAAATAGAAGGTGGTGTTCTGAGAGAGCTGTCAGCCCCCTGCTGCTCTGCTGGTTGGCAATCACATTTGTGCACCCATCTAAGGTCTATTAAGACTCTTGGCCACTAATTGCCCATTAGTATTAATCAGACTCAGAATGCACAGAAAGCTTGGTTTAGTACCGGACACTAATGATTGGATGAGGCTTGACATGAGCATGTCAACAGAGCACAAATAACCAGCATCTGACAGCCAGTTTCCTAGCACAGGTAAGAAGCTTTAGAGGTCTTTGTTATGATGTTATTTTGGGGACAAAAACCCTTCTGTCTCAACCACGGAAATGTATAATTTAACATGTATAATGAATATACTAATATACCCTAAAACTACCCTGTGCAAATATAGCTGTATTTCACTGGTTTCATGCAGAAGGTCAATGCTCAGAAACTTCTCCCTGGCAAACATAGCAATGTGCACAAAATGGTGGCAATTAATACACCTTTTAAAACTATACGCATTACAATGCAAACAGTTATTCCTAAACCAATTGAAAATATTGTGTGTATGTGTAATTATGTGTATTGGAAGCATGGACCTGGTGGCAGATGCCGGGGTTTTAACTTACATTTCGTAGTGTTAGACAGTACATCTTTAAAAGTAGATGGTCTTTATTATATGTCAGCCCAATTAAAAATAAGCCACTCATTACCGTGACTCACATATACAAGCACAGAGAGAACAGAGAAGTTTATGAAAGAGGAAATGTGAGAAATGACACATGACTCCAAAAATGTCTTGCTGTTCCCCATGATTTCCTGTGTCATAGAGACCAAAAGTCAACCCTTTTGGTGGCTGATGGGCCCATTGTAATGTTTCTTACTGAAGGAAGGAGCACCATTACAGCTCGAGCACCACTGCATGATGTGAGATAGATTAGAGGGAAATTTGACCCCCTATGGACAAAAACACTGCTGCAGGATCTGGGGGGCAGATGGTCTGGATTTATCCAACAATTTAGGCCAAAAGAGCCTGTACAAACACAAGCAGACTGGGGGTGGGGGTGCTTCTTAGATTGGTGTTTTGAAGGTTAGGATATACCCAATATTCAGAGATTATAGGCTTTGAGTATACACATAAACTCTCACATGAACACACACACACACACACACACACACACACACACACACAAATAGATTAAAAGTATAGATTGAAAAATACTCAGATTTGAGAAGAGTCTAAGGTCTCTGTGTGTATCTACAGTAATAAAATGCATGAACTGTACCAATCCAAGGAAATAAATGCAAAGGGCAAGTAACTGGTCTATTGGTGGATCATCTTGGTCTCTGTTTACCACTGTTCACCACTTATAATTTAATTGCTAAGAAGAGAGGAGTATGATGTCATTCTGCAGAAATTTGAATTGTTCAGTGTGGTGGTGATAGGAGCCAGATGTCCAGAGTGTTTAATGTCTCACAGTTGTTCTATGAAATGGTTGCACAAACACTCCCAGCGTCATGATGTTTTTGAGATCAGATTTTGGCCTAAAATACGTTCATGGTGGCAAGATTCATTCCATATTACACATTTTTGTCTGAAAGGATTTTTGGCTGCTTTGGTATTAAGAATGGTCTGAGACATGATTTGCTTAATATGATGACTTTTAATCCTTTTTAGATTTAAACAGATGCTCTGATACTTTGAGCCGAGTAGAAAAGCTAGTCTAAACTATTGCCCCCTCTGAAATATTTCTACTCCGCTGAAGAATTTCCCTTTCTGCAAATGTGCTGAGATCGTGCCTCATTTCAGGGATTTGAATAAACTTGGCCAGACACTTGTATTGCCAGACGGTTTGATTACTTTTGAGTGTATTTGGTTTGGAAATTGTTGGTGTGCATTTTTTTACAAGGGAGAGTACACTCCAAATGTAAACGGCATGTAAATGACAGGTTTTTCTACTGTAGGAAAACTTCATCTCCCCCATTGCTTTTTTTTTTAATGTCTTGTACATTCACATGTCTGTACCAACCCATTAGCTCATTGTTATGTTATTAACCATAAGAGTATTCAGTAACTACTCTTATGTCTAAAGGACTTTACACTAGATGCTGGAACATTGTTGTGAGGATTTTACTGCGTCCAGCCACACAAGCATTATTGAGGTCAGGTACTGATGTTGACTCACAATTAGTTCTGGATCACAAATGCCACTCCAGCTAATCCCAAATGTATCAAATGAAGGTCCATCATTAAATACTTCCACTGCTCCACAGTCTAATGCTGTTAAGAGCTTTATTACCGTCTAACCGATGCTTAGAACAGGTCATGGTGATCTCGGGCAGCTGCTCCAGGTCCTCCCATTCTATGCTTTTCTATGGAGATTACACAAGCTGTGAACACCTGTCCCAGCAATGGGTGCACTGTAGCTGAATCACTAATACGGGGTACCTGGATTCTTTTGGCAGTTAAGATTGATTAGCTATGTCAGTTAAGATTTTTACCCAGTTACCCAGGTGAAGCAGTGGGCAGCCGACAATGGCACCCGGGGAGCAGCGTGTGGGGAAGGTACCTTGATCTAGTGTACCTCAGTGGTGCCGCTAGCAGTCATGGGATTCAAACCCACAACCTTCCAAGAGCAGGGGCAACTCCCAAACTACATAACTACATGAACAGAAGCTGAACTGCCACCAGAGATGCCCATTACCCTTTATCTCTTTGGGTAGTCACGCCCTCTGCCTGACCTTTCTAATTGGGAAATCTCACTTAACAGCATTGATTGATTGATATGATTGATTGGTCGATTGATTGACTGATATGATTGTGTCCATATAAAGTTTTCTCTTCATTGTTTTCATTCCCTGTACATGTGTTACTGACAAATACAATTCAAGAGACAGATTTATAGAGTACACAGTGTTTATTTAAGTTAAATTCGAAGGCTGGAGACATTGAAATGGATGGGCTGAGGTTTGTGCTTTTTTGCAGCAGATGTGAATATTTGGCTTTAAAATCCAAAGTGTCCCCTCAGCAGCGAAAACACACACACACACACACACATACACACAGGCTGACTCAACAGAAAAAGCAGCCGCAACAACAAACTCACACCCCGTAGGCCAGTCCTCCGCTTCCGTGTTTAATTTTGACTGCAGGAATGTGTTGCGACTGAAAGTGGCTGGATACAGGCACTTTAATTCTACACTTACTCACTGTGGATTTTCTAGACTGTTAACTGTCCTACGCACTAAGAATATGATTCCAGTGCAACATCCTATGCTCATGTCCAATAATAATATATGTATATATGGTGCAATATTTCCAATCTGGTAGAGTAAGACTCACATCCCACTCATATTACTGTAACATTGCTATATTTATTGTACTGTTCTGTCATCCCTTGCACTCTGTTCGATGCTGTAACTGCCTCCTATGCAGTAATCATACCTGTAGTGCAATACTCGTCACTTCAGAAGGTTTAAGTATGTCCACACTTGTCTATTTATTGTTTGTCTCTTGTCCACTGTCTGTTGTTACCTGCACTCTGTTGACTATTGAATGTTGTATGTTGCACCGTGGCCGTGGAGAAACGTTGTCTCATCACACTATGTGTGTGTACACAGCTGCTGATGACAATAAAGTAACCTTGAACCTTGAACCTTCAAGAAGAAAATGCTCTCTACATAAATGACACCATAACATTGCCTTATGAAATATGACTTACTTCACCTTTGATATTTTTCTAGCGACACGTGTAAAAGAAGTCCAGCTATAAATGCAATACGAGAGATGTATCAGGGACATGGCTGTCTCTCTAGTGTGTTGTTACCTTACACTAGCGAATGAAAGATTCAGTGAAACCCCATCTCCCATGCAATGTTGGCTCCTCTCGCAAATCTCTGAATGAAGACGGCTCAGGAAGTTAAAGGCCAGTGCGGCTGGAGTCATAAAGCCCCACTGTGTTTGTATACACTGCAGGATGAACTCATTCGAGCCGTCGTGGTCTGCACATGAGTGCTAGGGCACATAAAAAAGTTGCATACTGTTTTCTGATTGCTGACCCACTGTTTGATTTTCAGTGTCCATTTTTTTGATCGGCCTTAGATTTCTGCACAACTCAAAAAGACAGTTTCTGCATTAGTTTCGCATTACGAGGTCACAGTGTGCGCTCCGACTGTACATCAGTGGAACACTAATCTCACTGAGAATGGGACACGCACAGTCCTACTTCATCTGGATTATATAAGGGAACTGATGGATTAGGGTGAAAATAATGGAGGGCAGACTGTACTAGTGCACTTTTTTGATGATACCATTGTACACTGGTTTTAGATATCAGGCCATTTAAAGAGCAGGATTAGTCCCCTGTGTTCTGTAATGACACTGATACGTGCAGATTTCGACCATTAATTATGTCCCTCAGTGCTTTAAGCATTAGAAATAATCTGCATAGGCTTTTGACATTCTTTTTTTTATTTGTTTGTTTTCATGTAGGTCATGTACAGCAGTGGTTCTCAAATGGGAGGGATATTTCAGGTGGATATTGTAAGGAAATGTAAAAGAATTGTCATTTAAAATTTTGTAAGTGTTTTAAATAATCTTTTTCCGTATCTAGAATAATTGTAGCCGTTTATAAATCGTAGATTTGAACAGCTGTGATGTATTGCTTGATGAGATCTTGAGAACATAAGTGATCTGACTTTACAAGGCCATGCAAGAAAGGTAGTTAACTGCTTCTCTTTTGGACTTCTCTAGTGTTCGAGTGCTACTGAAAACCACCATGTAACTGAACCTGGATCACTGTCCGGCTCCTCTCCTGCTGCGTTAAGCGTAAGAGGTGTGAAAGGTGCTATTGATCACAAAGCTTATTAGCAATGCAAAGGGATTCACTGAAATGGTCAAGTTTGCAGCTCACAAAACACTAAACACAAGGTTCAGCTTAAACAATCAGTTTGTTAAAGATGCTTCTGAAGGCATCTTTAAAAAATGAGTGTGTTGTAAATGGGGCGTGATCCTCTTAACATAGAGTCTTGATGGTCCATGTTTTCTCTTTTTGGTTTTTATATTAGCTGCAAAGATTTTTGACGAAGATTGGATTTTCAAATCTGCTGCCAAGAAGGAACCTTTGTGCAAACACTGGCGCTAACTATATTTGGCTAAGAGAGATGCACCTGGGCCTTGTAATGCTAGCCTTGAAATTCTACTCTGTACACCCATCAATTATGGAGTGAGCCAGGAACGGGGCCGTTCAGTGACACTCTCTTTTCTCAAAAACATCTTCCTAAATATCCCTGGAAGCTTTTCAGTGTGACACTGATATAACAGCGCTTTCCTTCTCGAAAGAGTGAGTCTATGTAAAACTGGCGCTCCCTCAACATCATACAGCGCTTGTCAGTCTAGAAATACAAAGGTCAGCAGGTCTTGTCCGCTGTAGGGCACTCCTCCAAACTGCTAACCAGGACTTTTTCCTCTGACTGGTGGTCCTCACTGGGTGGTCATAAAGTGGGTGGCTTCTTTAAACAAGTAGCAGTATAGACAGTGTTCCTTGCCTCCGTAAAGCCTTTGGCTGTGGGTTCTAAATTTGAGCATTGATTTATATCATCTTGACCTTCATTGTTGGCCCTTGTATTCTACAGTGTGTTGTTTTTTTGGCTTTAGAAGCTGGGCACTAATCAGAGGTTCCCCTCATGAGTGCCTCTCATGAATTATTAAATTGCCCTTTATTGGTTTGCTCATTATTCATAAGGTTTTAAAAGGCGAACGTCCTTCTCTCTCAACCTGTGGTCGAGGCCTGGCTCACACATCATGCTAATCAAACTAATGCAGACTTTAATCTGCCCCCTGTAGAGCGATCTGCCCTTTCTCTTCTACCCAAACGTCTGGTGCCATCTCCGGCCATCCAAACACATGCTTCACACTCTTGACATCTGTTTCATGGTTTAGTTCATTCCCTAGAACTCAAAGAATAGAACTAATATGGATTTGGCTCCTGCCTGTTAGCATAGTTCACTGTAAACACTGGAACATTTTCATTGTGGTTGCTGAAAAATGGTGCTTAAATGTCATGATTAAAACATGTTACACATAATGTAATATAACTTTGCACTGGGACAGGATTATACATCCAATTCAGAGTTGATGAAAGTGTGTCACAGCAGATAAAGTCTTTCCAAGACATGAGATGAACCAGACTATATGGGGCCTAAAGGGCCTAGGAAATCTGCTGTGGTTCTTTAAATGTAACGATTAAAATGTGTTACACATGATGTAATGTAACTTTGCATTGTGAAAGGATTACACAGCTAGTCCATAGGTCTTGAATTCTGCTTCAGTAACCCTTATGATCAGAACTGGAGGAAGCATGTTGCAGACATTTACGACATGAGCCTCTCATTGCATTTACTGTCAGACAATAAGATGCCTGACTCCTTACTGTTACAGAGGTTTAGACTGATTTAGATCAACTAACACAATAATTGAGAGAGAGAAGACAAAGAAAGAAATTACACAGCTGATTTTCGTGTCTGCTGTCATGATGCAGGTCTTTTATCTGTTCTGAGATTCATCAGGAAAGTTAAGAGCCCATACTAATAATGTTATATGGTGGACCCTGGGCTGATTCAGAGGGGCACTGGCACCGACTGAAATCTGATTGAACCCTGTCCTGAAATCGGAGTGGCCCTGTCCTGTCGCTACTCATTTGACTCATTCCAGCACTTCACTATTTGGATCTTTACAGATGAGTAAACACAACAGACTGTGCTGCTTCAGACATTTCTTGTAACCATAGTGATGCTGCCTTTACATCATGTGGGAAGGAAGGTAATACTGGGAAACATTCCCATGTTAGTGTTAACAAATGTATTTATAAGATGATGGAATTGAGCCGTATTGGCTTGATCTCAGCACAAAATAATGTTATTCTGAGCAACAAATGTTTAGTCATGTGTAACCTTTAACATTCAGCAGAGACAGAAAGTATAAAAAGGAAGGGACAAGTAAAAAAAGTTTTGGCCAAAAGGATGCCCAGTCTGCCAGCCAGTGAAAATGTCTCAGTGTGAGAGCAGGGAGACTAACAGAGAGAGGAACTGAGAGTCGAGCAAAGACCAGCCAAGGTCAAGACCAGGGCAGCTCCAACTCCTTTTTATCAAGTCAGAAAACACATCGGCACAACAAGACAATGACAACAAGTAAAAAACATTCATAGGAAATAAATAGCATCAGTACCTGGATAACCCTATGCCTTGTAAAATTAAACATTTGAGATGAAGTGGAAGTCAAATGCACTATATGGGCAAAAGTATTGGGACATGTCTGTTTTTCAGGGTTTGGTCTAGGCCCCTTACTCACAGTAAAGGGCAGGTGGAATGCAGCATACCAAGACATTTTGGACAATGCCATGCTTTTAACTTTGTGGACACAGTTTGGGGAAGAACATTTTATACTCCAGCATGCCCCAGTGCACAAAGCAAGCTCTATAAAGACGTGGCTGGATGAGTTCAGTGTGGACGAACTTGACTGGCCACACAGAGTCCTGACCTCAACCCCATCCAGCAGCTTTGGGATGAACTGGAACAGAGATTGTGAGCCAGACCTTCTCGTCCAACATCGGTGTCTGACCTCATAAATGCTCAGAATGAATGGGCACAAATTCCCACAGAAACTCCAAAATCTTGTGGAAAGCCTTCCAAAAAGAGTGGAAGCTGTTATAGCTGCAAAGTGGGGACTGACTCCATATTAATGTCCGTGTAATTTTTTAAAATTCTTTATTAAAGTCCATGTTTGTGTAAAGGTCAGGCGTCACAGTAGTTTTGTCCATATAGTGTAAGTGCATCAGGGCCTGGGAATGAATATGCCTTTATTTGCTTCTTATATGCATGATGCACCTCTTCAATTAATGTGCATAGTTAAAGCCACATTCAGGGGTTTGCAGTTTATGTAAATTTTTTCCCCCCACCTCTCAAATATTTTGCATAATGTTATGTCTAAGGTGTAAACAAAGTCAGTTAGAGAGTGTTTGGTGTAAAGTGTTCCATTCCAGATTAACCTGGGGAGTCAGAATGGAATGGAACCAGATGTGTAACTGTCTTTACAGAAAGTTATTCAATAAAACACTTGTGGAAAAAGTGCCATGACATTTTTATAAAATGGTTATCTAGCAAAAAAGCTTTTTCAAAAACGTTCTTGGGGTAGAAAAAACTCCAGGTGTATCACTATTCATCTACAAAGTAACAAAAAAAAATTTCCTGGCCAGATTTCCTGGCCATATGGATGAGGAATGGTCATGTTTCTGTTGACTCCTGGTTCCATTCACTATCATTGTATAGAGATCTCAGTTGGTATGTTTCTCTGTAGTGAATCATTTTTTACCAAACACTGAATGGCTTTATTTGCATGTTAACTGTTACACTATGGTGACATTTTGAAACATCCGTAGAAATTTTCCATAAGGTACTTGTTCTCAGATCTCTGTTTCTGGCAGATATTTCTTATGAACATCATGATGGCTCAGTGTCCCGTCATCAGCAGAAGTGTAGACTACTAAAACATTTATTCAGAAGTGACAAACAAGTTTGGCGTGCTGCTGTATGGAATGAACTTTAAATTGGTTTTTGGGAGTGCCTGGTCGTTTCGGTTCTCCTGGTAGCACGGTCACATTTTCAGTAGATGTGGATTAACTCCTTAATATCCATATCTGAAACACTAAGTGTTTGTTGGTCCATATGTTCTCTGAGCTTGTTTGAAAATGAATCTGAAGTCAGGTTGACCATATAGGTAAAAATGATGTTCTCATGTATTGTTAGTGTAATTGCCAAAACAATCACACTGTTGTTCTTAAATGTATTAAAGTTTATTTTTATTATTTCACCTGTTGTTTGTTGCCACCTCTCCTTCAAGCCTGTATGGAATTTTGGCAAAATGTTTGCGCTGAATGAAGTACACAGTGACTCTGTCATATGTGAACACCACAGCACACAGTGTGAACAGCACAAAAGTTTTCCTCTATATTTAACCCATTTACCAAGTGAAGCAGAGGGCAATCAGGAACACAGCGCCCGGGAGCAGTGTGTGGAGATGGTACCTTGCTCAAATGTACCTTAGAGGTGCCACTAGTAGTCTTGGGATTCGAACCTACAACTTTCTGATTGCAGGGTGAAAGCCCTAACCACTAGGCCTCCAGAAGTGGCGCTGCTTTAACCCTATGGCCCTCCTCGTTTTTACTATACACTCAGCGCCCTCGTGGCCATTTTTGGCCAATTGAAACTCATTAAAAATACATTTTTTAATTCCATGTTATTTACACCTTTAAATCATACAATTTAGGTTACAATGCTTTTATTCTAAACTCAACACTTGAAAGATGTAGTTTTTAGTGTTTTCT
>JBBPCY010000007.1:22012171-22033165 GCA_037974405.1 Brachyalestes nurse | reverse complement strand
ACACTAAATTGTAAACAGAAATAAAGAATATAGACATAGCTCATCAAAATGTAAACAGAAATTGTGCCCATAGCATTTAATTGTAACCAAAATAAGTAGTATAGGCCTAGCCTACATCTTCAATGAATATGGTCAGTCTTCAAAAACAAAACATCCTGCAGTGCTTCTTTTTAACTAGATTTTTAAAATCTAGCAATGTCATCATGATATAATTGATTATGTCCTGCCACTGCATCGATGCATCATCGTCCGCGTCTGCATCGATTATGTGATTAATTTCAACGCCCCTAGTTTGCAGGTGTATTTTTGAAAAGATGTATTTTGATTTGATAATTATAAGGTCTGTTGAGCTTGAGAGGTAAATAGAGCTTCATTTTTCCCTGCCATGAGGAGAAAGCTCTGCTAGGCCCTAAGGCTGAGATGGTACAGCAGCCTGCCAAAACCCAAAATGATGCAGACAAATGGAAAAGGAGTCATTTTATATTGAATCATGCTGCAAGTTACTGAAAGACTCCTGCGCCATGTGCCTTGGAGACGGGAGTGGGATCCGTACCTTGGCGTGATGAAGGTCCACTCCATACATAGACAGCTTTTTCACATTCTCCAGGAAGTGCATTTCAGCCTCCGCTGGCGTCATCCCTCTGATGAGAGACAGAGAAATTTTCAAACACTAAATTGGCCGCTTCAGGACCATGTTTTGACTTTCCCCTTGCATTAAGCAAGAAGCTAAAGTTGGTTAAGAAAAGTAAAGTGGCCCCTTATAGTCACATGTGAACACGCGACAGCACAGCACACAGTGTGAACAATGTGAAACTGTTTCTTTGCATTTAACCAAATCATCAAGCGAAGCACTGGGCAGCCACCAATGAGGGATTCTAACCCACAACCTTCTAATTGCAAGTGCAACTCCCTAACCACTAGGCCAACAGCTGACCCCAAAATAATACTATGATATTGTGACTGGGGTAAGTAAAACACACATACATATACAGCAGCCGTCAGAACAGTGTAGATCCACATTTGTTACTTTTTTTGGATCAGTTGAAAGAGTCAGAAATTACTTAACATTTGTTATAAGAAAGGTAAGAACGATTTTCCTTTTTCTGTGAAGCTGCTTCTTTGGAGAATGTTTTATTCCAACAGCAATGATACACTATATGGACAAAAGTATTGGGACACACCTCCTAATTCAGGGTTTGTGCAAGGTCCCTTACTTCCAGAGAAGTGTAAACTTAATGCTTCAGTATATCATTTTGGATGACGCCATGCTTCCAACTTACACACACATTTTGGGGAAGAACATTTTCTATTCATTTACATTTACGGCATTCAGCAGATGCTTTTATCTAAAGTGACTTCATTCCCTAACTACAGGAGACAGTCTCCCTGGAGCAACTTGGGGTTAAGGGTCTTGCTCAGGAACCCAGTGGTGGTATGCTGAAGGTAGGATCTGAACCCATGACCTCTTGGTCATCCTACCCACTAGGCCAGCACCAAGGCTCCAGCATGTCTGTGCCTTAGTACTTAAAACAAGGTCCATAAAGACATGGCTGGATTACTTCAGTGTGTGACTCCCTGACCTCAACCTTATCCAACACCTTCGCGAGTCAGGTCTTCTCGTCCAACATCAGTGGCAGACCTCATAAATGCTCTGCAGAATAACTGGGCACAAATCCCCACAGAAACTCCAAAATCTTTTGGAAAGCCTTCCAAGAAGAGTGGAAGCTGGTATAGCTGTAAAAGAGGTACCTACTCTATATTAAAAGTCTATGTATTTGAACGCAATGTCAATAAAGTCCCTGTTGGTGTACTTTTGTCCATTCAGTGTACATAAACAAATTCTTAATGGCTATTTATTTTTTGCAAGTCTCAGATCAATCATGTTACCTATTCTGCATCTTGAAGATGCTGTGAGGCATCAAGATATTGCCATATCGACCACTCTTAAGAGCGACCAAATATTGTTTCATGTATGAAGCTCACTTGTAGTTCTTGTGGAGGTCCATGACCTTGTCTTCCATCTCCTTGGTCTGGTGAGGGGCAAAGCGAAACTCGCTAATGTAGTCCGCGGCGTACTCCTCGGGATCATAATCTCCCAGCTCCGACTGGACTGTGTATGAACCAAGAACCGTGTGCGTGGCAAAGGAGCAGGGCAGGCGGCCGGACACAACATCATCCCTCAACTGCAGACACAGGTAATACCTGAGACAGAGAGAGAGAGAGAGAGAGAGAGAGAGAGAGAGAGAGAGAGAGAGAGAGAGACAGACAGACATCACTGCAGAGAAAGGAGCTGAAAGAGCAAAGGAGCTATTACAAAGGAAAGTAGCAAAAAGAACGAAGCTACATTTAAGCTATTCTTCCACTAATCGGATAAGGTGAAGAGCTCTAATTAAATAGTGCCAATCAAAATGCTTCCATTGGATTAAGGTAATAGGTAACTGCACAGAGTTACAATAAAACAGACATGGGGTTAATAGCTCTTGGGCTCAGTTTGATCAGGAGCTTGTTTCCCCAAAGGGCTTTAAACGAGGGAGTGGGCTGAAGTCCTGCAGCAGTGTGGTGAGCAGCTCTGACCTTGTGATGTCCTCAGAGAGCTGTGCAGGGTCTGGAGGATAAAACTTCACATTGAAAGAGAAATTCCAGGGAACCCCTGCACAAAAAGTAGATAAACAACATGACTGGCTGACAGTAAGAGTGAGAATAGAAACACTTCCACCTCTTCACTTAAACCTACAGTGAACAACAGTCATGCAGTGAGTCTGAGTCTATACAGTTGTACAGTATGTAGAGTGCCAAGATATTTCTGTGTAGATGATTCTCTTTTTGTGTTAATTCTTGTTTTCTGATGATGATAGTCAGAGGAACAGGTTTGTAGGGATCTCGATTGCTGAAACTCTAAACTCCAGTCTGCTTCATGTCCTCAGATGGTTGTGCAAATCCCAAACAAGCATTTTAATGGATTGCCCCAGTCAGTCCGTCCATAAATTCATTGATTACCCAGTAAGCCTGCCTGCTTTTTAAAAGCCAAATATATCCAGCTGAGTAGCTAGATAACCTATAATTTCAGGCTGACTAGGCCCGCCAAACCAACAAAATGAAACGCACTGATCTGTGATTAGCGTGGGGTTTCTTTTTATATGCAAACTAGCTCTAGTCTAATGCTCGTCTGGCATTGAGGTTAAGACCTTTCTGAATGCCAGCTCTCTAAAATTAAGCAATTCACTTAAAATGTCATGGTTAACTGAAAACACTGAAATGTCTTTTCAGAAAAAAGAGGCTTATAACCCTAGGCCTAGAATTAACAGCATTCACAGTGCAGAACAGCCACTGAAATTGACAAACATCTTCATTTTTAACAACACACTTTTTAGGAAAATATCAGACTCACCCCTGATCTGCTTCTTCATGTCTTTGGCTGGGTCCAGCCAGTTCTGTCAATAACAAACACGTATTTCATTTCTCTTTGAAGAAGTTTATAAGCTTTTCAAAACAGTATACAAAGATGAAGAAGATTTACCTTTTGATTCTCTGCATCGCGGAACGTGACACCGAAGTAGTCCCTCTCCAGAAGGTTAAGATGCTCGCAGACTTTGTCAAAAAGCACTTGACCTTTGTCCCGTTTCTGTGGGGAGCAAAAGTCTGTCAGATCCAGGCCTTTCCCTGCCACAATGAATTACTGTTTCCAAGCGGAGAGAGTTGAGATTATGCACCTGTCAGAATGCATTAATTAAACAGACCTTTTCACGAGAACCGAAAACATGCAGTTTCATTTCATTACCTTCCCGCCTTAGAAATACCGCCATTTTCAAAACCCAACACGGAACAGTTTTTACTTTTTTCATGATCAAAACTGAAATTCATGGATGCTTCCCAGACTGTTGGAGAACATTCAATAATGCAGGAGTCCAAGCTGAAGAAAGGAATCTTTGTGGAGGAAATATTAGGGGAAGAATTTCTTCACAGATATCCAATGTTGTAGGCACTGACGCCTCTGTATTATATTTCATATTTTCACATTTTATGCCTTACCTTCCATCCAACTATTATACAGTGGTAAAGTGATGGGTAGATTAAGCCATTTTAGATTATATTACTGATGGCATTAATATAGTTTAAGTCTTTGTTTCTGTAAAGTACAGACAGTAGTGACTTGCAGGAAAGAACGACCTTCAGTGTAATCTGCAGCACTGAAATGCTGAAAGCATACGACAACATTTATTCCGCTGTTCCTCCTAATTGCACAAATGCATTTTTCCTCTGCTGCCCGTCAGCTGGGAAGCCAAGGAAACCGAGGTAGGGTTCATTTTGAGTTCAAAAACGCTGCAAAAACTCGTTTCTGAACTCGGCCATAGTTGTTGTGTTACTGGAACCTGAGTTATCAAGCACTGAGCATTAGTCTTAGTTTCCAGATTTATTGTCATATACAGATAACAATGAAGCATCATTACTCTTAATGACTCGTGTTCCCCCCAACTTTACATAAACGTATAGAAAAGTACATAGATAGATTAAACATGTAGAAAAAGTACTACAAGAAATAGAAAAGTAGAAAGTAAGTACAATAATAAGAAAATAATATTTGTAGAAGATAGTTACTTACTTGTCATGTGTAATATATAGAAACCCTAAACTAAAGCCGTCTGAGCTAAGCTAAGATTATCATTAGGATCACTGCTGTCGGCACTATGGACAAAACAGCACAAATAACCCAATTAAGAGTACGCCAAACAACCAAGACAAAGATCTACATGTCTGCTAAATTCATAATCAAGCTGTGATGGTACTAAAGAGCTATGATTTTTTTCATTTTACAGCTTCCTGAATTATGCTGCTTTATGCAAATATCGGTTTGATGAAGATGCTCTGGGAGGAATATTTGTATGAAACCCATTTTCTCAAAACACTAGAGAAATCCCAAAGACACTGATTCCCCAAAGCTTAAAATAAGACACTGCAGTTCAGGGTAAATGAGGCATCCGCGTTTAACAGAACAAATGAGGAAAATATACAGCGCTGAAATAAAAACACAAATTAAATCAATCAACTGCAAGGTTTATCACTCGGGTCCTCCAGGGAAATACTTCCACTGTTCATATGTGGAACAACATGTGTTTCTAATATTTTTAAATTACGTTTGTCCTGAATTCTGTACATGACAAATGTGGAGAATTGATTTAATTGGATTTAGACTTCAGTTCGCAGGATATGAGTAAAGCACAACTGATTTTAACTCTGAATATTATGCCTATGTATTTTAATAAGATGTTGTAGTGCATCTCTCTAACTCACAGTGGCTCCACTAGTTATAAATATTGATGAGCAGACCCCTGTGATCATTTACATGAATTTACTGACTAAAAGCCTGCCCCAAAATAAGAAGTAAAGGAAGACAAATCATCAATCATTAGGATTTTTTCAGTTTCAGAGTGATATATTTATACTACAGTTCATCATGAGTAGCCTATTTAGTTTGACATTATCCAATCCAATCCAATCCAACTTTATTTATATAGCGCATTTTAACAACTAAAACAGTTTCCAAAGTGCTGCACAAAACGACAAACTATAAAAACAGGAATAAGATGCAACATGCTTAATTTAGCTACACTAGTCAAAGTAAATAAGAGCATTAAACAATAAAACTAGTAAAAATAAATAAAAAGTTGCCATAAGACTAAAAACTAGGAAAATAAAGTAAAATAACTAAAATGGATAAAAACACAGAGGACCACACAACTCACGCCTTGTTAAAAGCTAGAGAATAAAAGTGGGTCTTAAGACGAGACTTAAAACACTCCACAGTGGGTGCTGTTCGGACGTGGGGGGGGGGCGGAGAGTTCCAGAGTCGGGGGCCGACCACAGAGAAGGCCCTGTCTCCGCTGGATTTAAGTCTTTTCTTAGGCACACAAGCTGGAGCCGGCCCTCAGACATCAGGGCGTGCCGGTGTATACATTTGGATGAGCTCTGTGATGTACTGAGGGGCCAGTCCATTCAAAGCTTTAAAAACAAACAATAAAATCTTAAAATCAATTCTAAAATGCACTGGGAGCCAGTGCAAAGATGCTAAGATTGGTGTTCACGCTTTTTGCTCCCAGTTAAAAGACGCGCTGCAGAGTTTTGAACTAATTGTAAGCGGGAAAGTGCAAAGTGACTAATTCCAGAATAAAATGCGTTACAGCAGTTCAGCCGCAAAGATATAAAAGCGTGAACAACCTGTTCAAAAGTTCTCAAAGATAAAAAAAGGTTTTACATTAGCTCACTCTGGTAAATTACCATCACCAGCTCACTCTGGTAAATTACCATCACCAGCTCACTCTGGTAAATTACCATCACCAGCTCACTCTGGTAAATTACCAACAAAGTAGACTTGGTTCTCAAAGGGTGTCCTCAGAGAAATGTGCGATTCACACCTGGGTATACGGATTTTGCCGGGCAGTGGGGGATGGCTGAAAAATAACTTTCCCCACTGGTTATGACTACTTGCCTGGGGGAACAAATTTTTATTCATTCATTTTCCCTTTTTGCAGGAAGAAACGGCACATTTCAAAAAGATCTTTTGACTCCACAGCCTGAGTTAGTTTTAAACACACTAGCGTTACATCACTTCAAAGCTCTGACTACTATTACTTGCAGTTTCTTGCATTCGTGGGCCAGTCACAAAGTAACTCAGGACATTGAAAAAGACTACGACTCTGTACTGCATGTAAAACAGGGGAGGATTCTTGTCAACACTGAACTGACAAAACCACATTAGCCACAGATTTCCATAGTCAGTGCTGGTGAAATTCCTCACAGTCTAAGAAATATTCAAAATACCACAAAAGCCCCTTTCTACAATACAGCCCCTAAATCAACAAGCAGTTCTTTTATTGCGTTCCGCTAGAGAAAACCATGAACATGGATTTTCTCCTTATTTCAATCTGTGTTTGATACTCCCCTAGAATATTCAAGCATCGCATTCAAATTTGACGCTGACTGCTTGGGTAGAAAGCTTTTATAAGGGTGTGTGTATGAGTGATATTTTGCTGGGCCAGGCTGTCAAAAACACTGTTTCTGGGGCACAGCACAGCAGAGAAGGTCCTGCCCCCCTCAGAGACGCTGTCTGATGCACGCAGAGAGGGTGGAGCAGAGGGAAAGGCTGCTGTTCTCCTCCATTGCACTCCTCCTCTCATCATCCCCCTTTCCAGTCGACTAATAATGCCATCAGTTGCTCAGTGTGTGCTAAAAGACTGGGGGCCAGGATTAGACACTAGAATCAGCTTTCTGCAGTGTGAAGCTGCTCGTCAACACCATAAGCTGCTATCAGCCACAGGCATTAGCACCTAGCACTAATGGCTCGTTTTAAGCAGCGGAATTCAGAAGACTCAGAAGAAAGACTCGCGACTGCTTGGCATTCTGTTTGTATAAAAATATACAAAGAGAGATGACTACGCAGTATACTTAAGCTTCTTACAGTCTCTTAGTTGAATCTGTTCAGGCTGCATATGATTGCAGTAGCATAGTACATATCTCTAAAACGGTAACTTTATACTAGAAAGAATCAGTCCATTTTAACTAATGTACATTCATATAACAGGATTTTATTCCATAATTTCATTAATTTTTATTCCAGTTTTAATGTCCATTGGCCATTTCTGTCGTTATGAAATGGTCACTCAAGGTCAGCTAGCATTTTCGATTTTCCAACGGCACATGGTTTTCAATCCAATTTGCACTAACCAAGAACTCAATCCAGACACCATAAGCAGAGATTAAAAGCTCAAGACAAATGATCTTTTATTATTAAGTTCACTACCACTGAGAAGCTCTTTGGTCTGATGACATTATCCCTCACTGATAATCACTCAGATAAAAAAATAAAACGTCACTCCTGATTCCTTGAGCCCAGGGATCAAAGTGGCTTCATGAGATTATAGGTGATGGTATTCATGCACATTCAAACCCTCGATTTTACTGAAAGAACCAATAAAAAAACATGATAAAGACTAAATGGACATTTGCAGCCAGTTTCCCAGACAGGCATTAAGCTTAGTCCTGGACTACATACAATTCTGAATGGAGATTTTTCCACAGCAAAAGAAAATATGGCCCATGTCCAGGCTTAATCCCCGTCTGGGAAATCTGCCCCTAGTGTTCTAAATCCAGGGAACATCTAGGTTTTCAGTTGTGTTGCTTGAGTATGTCTGCCTAGAGCAGTGCTTCCTCTATATCCTTACTATGTTTTTAACAGGAGAGCATTTGCTGCTCCACACTGGTTTACTGCACACGCCGTGTTCAAGACCTGACTAAGATATGAACCAGAAGCTTCACTGTGTCAAATGAAAACAAGATCCTACAGAAAAGAATCACATTAATACAACTTCTGCTTTAAAATCTGCATATTAACCCTCAGAAGTTACACAAGGTAGGTTTTAATATATTATACAAATATAATTACCTGGTTACACATTAAGGGTGTGGCCAGCTCAATGCATTTTAAAAATGTAATTGGAAACAGTGTATGACTTGTACACCCTCGTTCTCTCTCCCGAGACCCTATTTTTTTACAATCTTTTGTGGAAACTACTAACAATAACCCAAACTCGTCCCCTGGTTACATCAGAACTTCAGTCTAGACCTCAGTTATTCATGGACAATGCGGATCACCCACTCCACAGTGCTGCGGCTGAACGGAGAATTCTCTTAGCGACAGACTCAGCAGCTTAAAGTGCTCCACTGATCACCACATAAATCCTTCCTCCCCTCCGCCATCAGTCTCTCCAACTCCTCGCTCTGTCACACATCCACACAATAATCTCTGCAACAGCCTGTTGCTACTTTGCTGTGCAATTTCGTACTGAGTTTAAATCACGATCATTGATGATCTGCATCATTTTGTTGTGATGTGCAATAGTCTATCATATTCAATATTGTGTGATGTTCTCATCTGGTACTAAACATCATCATTATGTGCAATAGTCTTACCATGTGCAGTATCATGTGAAGTGTTTGCTGAACCATTTCATTATGTGCAATATTTTATTATGCGCAATAATCTTACCATATAAAGTCGCTACTTACTCAACATTACTTATATACAACTGATCTGAACTGTGTGCAACTGTGTACTCCAAACTACCATCTGTGATGTACGTCACTCACTGTATGTTACTCATCTATAGTATTTATTTCCAGCACTTGTGTATATAGAATAGTGTATTTCATACTGAGTTTTTGTACAGGTTTTTATTGCATTTATAGTTTTTTTATAGTTTATGTTGTTCTTGTCTCTGTGTGTGCATAGTCAAAAAATGAGCGATTTTCTCTGTGATCAATAAAGAGTGGGCTAAAGGTGCAGGGTTCTGTTTAGGGATGTGACTTTTTGGCAAAAATACTATTCGAAAATCAATGAAAACTATTCGAATATTATTCAAAAATCGACCCCCTCCCCCGCACGCACGCACGCACGCACGCACGCACGCACGCACAAACACACGACGACAGAGTGTGAAACAGGTATTTTTCTACAAACTGTTTAATCACACAACACCGTGGTTTAACATAAAATGATGTATATCGGCAACAATAACAGCGCCTTTAGCCTTCTGAACAGAGCCCTTTTTACTTTTTGTTTGTTTTTTAATTTGTGTATGGCTTTCTTTCTGAACCTTCCAAATCACAGTACAGTAAATGAACATCTTCACTGCGCAACTCACCTAAGAGCTGGCCTCACCCCCCGGAACCTCGGCCGAGCTGGTAAAGAAAGTCTAGGGCTGTTATAGTTCACGATCGATAGATTCCCCATAGTCAGTTAGATGTTCGCCCGGTAGATCTGTTCTGACGCCGGCCCTGCGCCGCACGGTAGAGTTTCTTCTTCTGTTATTTTGGGAGTTTGACTGTTAGCGACACCTTCAGGCTGAATTAATGCGTTACATGAAATATTGGTAAGGAAACGCCTACATTTCTGATCCGTGTTTTTAAGTGACATATGGCTAAAACGGTATTCAAAATAACTATTCGATATTCGAACGTATATCGAATATTTGACTATTCGAAAATCATATCTCATCCCTAATTTGAACCATAAACAATATTATCATAGTAAGATACACTACATAGACAAAAGTACTGATACATCTGACTATTACACCAACAGGGACTTTAATGAATTTGCATTCAAATACAAAGACTTTAACATGGAGTTGGTCCCCCCTTTGCAGCTAGAATAGCTGCAATCTTTGTTCCATTCTTGTTCATCCCAAAAGTGTTGGATGGGGTTCAGTTCTTCCACAACTCATCCAGCCATGTCTTTATGGAGCTTTGTGTGCTGGGACACAGTCATGCTGGAATAGAAAAGGTTCCTCTCTAAACTGTGCCTACAAAATTGGAAGTATGGTGTTGTACAAAATGTCTTGGTATGCTGAAGCGTTAAGACTGCCCTTCACTGGAAGCAAGGGGTCTCGCCCAAACCCTGAAAAACAAGTGTGTGAAAATAGTTTTGTCCATATAGTGTAAATAGTAATGGTTAACAAGCAATTTTGTGCTCTGTTTCTCAGATCACTGTTCGGAAGACAAAAGTGTGTGGAGTGCACCTTTGACATCCCAGACTTTGCCAATCACTACCCTACCTATGTCCACTGCTCTCTCTGCTCATACAGCACATGCTGCTCTCGCGCGTATGCTAACCACATGATCAAGTGAGTCAAGCTAAAACACTCTTATTTTAAGTATGAGGAGTTTTCTTATTCATGAGGAGTTTACTTAGTTTAGCATAACGATTATCTTGTTTATACAGGACTAAAGGACTAGGCTGTTATTACTTAGTGATAACTCAGTTTTTATTTTGTTTCAGCAATCATGTTCCAGGCAGAAGCCAGAAAACTCGGTCTAAGAAGAGTACAGTGAGGTAACTTTTATTTTCAATGTTTGTGCGCTGCTTAGTTCTTTAATAGACATATCAGAACCCACAGTTTAATTATATTTTCTGCTGACTTTTTTGCAGTTGGATAAAGCTGACATGTGCATGTTGTAACTACAAGACTAGTCAAGGAGACCTGATGGCAAAGCACCTGGTCCGGTTCCCAGATCACTCTTATTGTGTCTTTTTTATGAAAGGTGAGTGTGCTTTAAAGCATAACCAACAACAGGCGTTCGTGTGTAGAGCAGCCTGTGCCAAAATAACAATCTGGTCCACAAGAGTTTGTTATTTTGACACTGTACTCCACACATTTGACAGGATCTGAAATGTCGAATATCAGCTTTAATTTACATCTACACTAGGTGAACCACTTTGGAATGACAGCCCTTTTTGTTCCATTAGAATAGAAAGACCAGAAGTAACAGGACATACAAGGGACGTTCAAACCGTTTCCGCACGTTATATGACTCTTTATTTAAGGTATTATAGCCTACCTCTTTTTAAACAAGTTATAATAGGTCTATGGGCTATACAAAACATATTCATGAAGTTCTTTGAACAAAATCACTCACATAAAGAGATTTATTGACAGTTTCAGTCCCTTTCAAAATGAGCCGTTTAAGGGCTCTGTCCCTTTTATGCAAATAAGATGTTGCTGGCCATGCCCCCACCCATCCCATGCTTAGGCTGCGCGTTTACCCCACATACCCCACGGCAGAAAACAGAGGCGCTGTCCAGCCCTATATGTTCAACCCTGAGTCGACCCAGAGCAAGATGAACACAACACTTCATGTAACCGCAGCGCTCAGCGTCTTATGCATGCTCGTAAAACCAGCAGACAAAAATGGCGTATCTTCGACTAATCTAGTGGGTGGGGGCTGGACAGGTGAGGGGTGGTTGTATGTAAATTTCCTTCTCCTGATGTCAGAATAAGGGAACCATCCAAACGGCTCATAGAAGCATATGATTCCAGACACCAAAATCTTTCAATTGACTCACAGAAAACGGATGGATGGTTGGTTTTCTTCGCTCTTGGAGTGTTTATAGGAGCAGTAGAGACCCAAATGAAAATACAAAAGGATGCAAAAAGTGAGTTTTGCATAATATGTCCCCTTTTAAGAATTTAAAAAACAAATTGCATCACTTTTCTACATAGTCACCATGATTTGCGATGCAATTTTCCCAGCATCCCATGACACTCTCAGACAAGCCCAATCACTATTCTTCTAGCCTTTACCGTTTTCAACGAAACATGACCAAATGCTGAGTATCTTCCCTGGTGCTAGTGTGCCAGGACTGAATGTAGCCATTTCCAATTCTTGCTTGACTGGCTGTCAGGCTTCTCTTTACTGAGTGATCTGCTCAGTGGTGTTGGAAGTGTAATTGTTTCGGCCTGTCAAGAACCTTTTACGTCCAGTGGTAACCCCTCTGAGGTCATGCTGCTGTCTTCATCCTTTTATAGTAAACTTTGAAACGTCTCTGCCTGCCTATTTTATGCCTTATGTCTTCTCTGGTCATCCAATACTTTAGCTTTCTATGGTCTGTCAAGTTATTTGGTGTCTTTAAATTCAATAATGCATTCTTGCTGCTTCTTACAATTGTGCCACATAGTCAATTTTGACAATGTTTCGGCTGTGTGTTTGGTGTCCTATACTGACACTGACCCAAATGCAAAAACCACATCTAGAATAAACTTGGTCTTTTGTCAGCTCTCTTGTGCTGGTCAAAAACTATTGTGTTGCCAGTTATCAAAATACCTGTCATCCTCTAAAATATTATATATATGAAAGGGCTGTGATTCCTGTATTCAAACAACATGGAGTACATCCTTGAATTTAATTTTACTGGAATCTAGATGCAAAATATGGTAGTTCTACACCTACTGACCCATTCTACTCAGGCCACAGGTCCCTCCTAGTAACCTTAAGAACAAGTTATGGTTCGTCAGACCCTAATGGTTTAGCAAGGAAAATAGACACTTTTATACAAAAAAATGACAGTATTTAAATAGCTTTACCTTTAAAATGAAAAGATTTTACATACTGTAAGCCTAGCTCTGTGGTAGGATCATGCGTTAGCAAATTGTTTAACATTGTTGTGAATAGCCATTTTTGCATTTAAAGCTTCAACATTTCAACCAGATGGTCTGCTACCATTGAATCAATCATCAGCACCACTATGGCTAGAACGGATTGCTAGTATAGATGTACTAATGGCTTGCCAACACTGTTTCCACTGTATTTCACACACTGACTTTAATATAATGCTTCATCTTAATCATGCTGAAGTACAAAACATTGCTTATGCTTCATATATTTTTTTTCTGATTTGTGATATAAAAAAGAGAGACTGTAGACTTCAACATTAGCAGTATGTATAGGTTCCACAACTGTCTGAAAACCATAGCAGAGAGAGTAAGGTCACATATCAGTGCATCAGGCAGTTTGAATCAGAATCAGACAGCATTACAGATCCCAGAGGACACTACTCACTAGCCATTGAATAGCCGTTTTTGCATTTTAAGCTATTCCAACTCCACTCTGAATATCTAAAAGCAAAATTATTCAGAGCAAAGATATTTAAACCGGAACGTTGCACATCTGGCTGAGGAGAGCAATGGCATGCAATGAGTCACACTGTCATGTTTTTATGACATTAGAGAAAGTCAAGCATTTTAAAATGCTCTAGATTGATGTAGGCACATCTATTTCTGGAGTGGCACAGTCAAGCATAGTTTAATGTTTTTCCTGCTCACACACATATTAAACCTGGTTAAATATGTTTGAGAAGGAGGAGGCCAACCTGTGCCGGATTCTGGCCATCCAGAGTCAGAGTTCATATTGAACCAACCCCTGTTCTAGATAATATAACTGAAAGATTTGTGAAAATAAATTCAAGCTGCTTAAGCTTCCTCTAGAGAATTAATAAAGCAGGCAAGATGTGCGCGCACACACAAAAAGTGTCCAAACCTTAGCTATGACCATTTCTTTAAACCAGAAAAAAGCACAAAATAAGAAAATCATGGCCACATTTTTCAAAGAGCAATGCTCCTGATAGTAACTGTAAATATTTTTAACAATTAGAGTTTTTTTTTCTTTGTTATTAATACATATTTAATATTTTTTATTTACATTGTATAAGATGTGGGTTGTTGCAAAGAAGCACTCGGATTTGTGGCAGAATTAAATTCTTTACCAATCAACCCATTTACTACAGCCTTGTTTGGCACTACAGGTGTACTATTGCGTCACTGGAGCTTGAATTGTTTATTCGTAAGACATTTTTACCTGGTGTTATTTCACAGGAATTATTGTTACATTTCAGCAAGTTTGTCAGAGCACAGTGGGGGATTGTGTGGGCAGTAAATCTATGTGAATTCACAACATGTGAATGGAGGCTGCCAGAAGGAGTTGTAAAACGTGTCTAAAAAGGAGTATTTAAAAACAAAAACTTTTACGAAAGGATTGTATGCCCAGGAATTTCCATCTGCTTCTGAACATAAAGCTAACAGGCACATGGGAACCACATCAGCACTGAGTGTAGGATAGTAAAGTGGAGTGATTGTGGTCATAAGGCACCGAAAAGAAGACTAACTCTGTGTTCCTATGATCCCTCCCCTCCCCTACAGAGTGTCTGGAGACTGATATTGAGTTCTGCCAGGTTGAGGAGGAGGAGGAGGAGGAGGAGGAAGAGGAAAAGGAAAAGGAAGAGGAAGAAGAGGTGAAGGGGCCACAAATGGAAGGAGCTAGTGATGCTGAGACCAAGCCTGACTGGCTGTCCATGGAAAACTGGAGGACTCCAAGTGATGGGGGATCTGTGCCAGAATTCACAGAAAGCTGTGGCCCACAGCATTTCATGGCCAAGAGCTGCGACGTCCTTGAATATTTCCAGCTACTTTTCCCAGACACCCTCATAAGCCAAGTTGTTAGTGAGACCAATGCTTACGCTAAATATCAGCGCTCTCTAGGCAAAGGGGACCCCACTTGGCGCCCTCTGACCAATGAAGAAATCAAAGGCTTCATAGGCCTCTGTATTTTGATGGGTGTGCAAGGTCTCCCTGAGTTAGAGATGTACTGGTCCTGGAAGCACTACCACAGCTGTACCACCTTCTACAGGACCATGTCTACCACACGCTTCAAGCAGATCAGATCTCATATTCGAATGAGCAGCATGCTTGCAGAGGATGGCATTCACAGTGTGGGCAAGCTGTCTTTCTTCCAGCCCATGTTGAAAATCTTAGAGACAAGTATGCAGGAAGCTTACAAGCCAAACAAATGTTTGACGATAGATCGGGCCTTGTTGCACGCCCAGGAGAAAGGAGCTGATGGAGAGAAATGTACAGGCTCTCAGCCACGAATATGGCTTTTGTGTGATTCAAAATCTGGGTACTGTCATAAATTACTGATCTTGACACAGCAAGAGAAGCGTACAGACTTGGGGGAGTTGGTCGTGCCGTATCTTGTGGAGGGTCTTGAAGATAAACATCATCAGATCTTCGTATCCAGTCAGCTAGCAAGCGTTCCGCTCATGAAGAAGTTACGAAAAAAGAGCATGTACTGCTCTAGCTCAATCCCCACTCAAAGTCCAGTTATCCCTGTTGAGTTCTGGACTCAACCTCCATTGGAGAACCCTGGGGATTTTATTCAATTTGAACACCCCCCTGTGCTGTGTACCAGATGGAAGGATGCAAAAGAGATGACCTGCCTTTCCACAAATGCTGAGGCTGGCCAGCCTGACACAGTGTGGAGAAAGTCTGCCAGTAAAGCAGGGGAGCTTGCCACCATCTCAAGACCGCTGGCCTTCAAGCTGCTTCAGGACAATATGCGTGGTGTGGACATCTGCAATCAGCTACTGACCTGCAACCAACTAGGTGGACTTGTCCTGGACACAAACTGGCGGCGTCTATTCTGGTTTCTCGTCAACTTAACCATCATTAACTCCTTCATAATACTGCGAGAGACGCGGAAAGGCAACCCACCCGGATGGCTTCAGGGGGGCCACTTCTCCCAGGCAGACTACCGTAAACGCCTAGGATACCAGCTGGCCAAATGTGCAGAAAGAGAAGCTCTCCAAAAGAAACTTGCCAATGACCGAAGTCAGCAGCGAAAATATGAGGGTAGGAGTCAAGTTTCTGAGGCTTTTGAGGGTGTCAGACATCGTTTAGCCAAAATTACATTTAGGACGAGAAGATGTAAAAGTTGCAACCTAAAGAATCAGCGTCATGAAAGTGTCTATGGCTGCACTGCATGTCATGTCAACCTGTGCAAGGGTACCCGCTGCTTCTGGGACTTCCATGGTTTCTCTGCAAATTTCAAAGGTTGAGGCCACATACACCCTGTGTGCATGTGTGTGTGTGTGTGTGTGCGTGTGCGTGTGCTTGTGTGAATTAGCTAAAAAAAATTTGTTTAAAAATTGATTTACTACATAGTTCCTACTTTATAAGTCAATATTGATGTGTTACTCTTAGTCATTTCTTGTTTTTCTTTACAGGAAACCCAAAAATTGGATTTGTGGAGCCTAAGAGGTATATCTTTATGTTGTTTTTTTGTATCTGGTACATTCCATATACAGCACTAATTATAGGTCTCAGGAGAAACTGACACTTAAGCTATTTATACTGGCAGTAAGCACTCATTTGCTCAGAAGAACACTATCAAGTATTTAAATTATACATACATAAAAAACTATGCTTTAATGTATCACTGTGTTAGTTTCATATCAATGCTTTTCCTCAAGGGAGCCCAGTGTTTGTTGTAGTAGTCCAAGGTTTGGCTAATCAGTACCTTATTAAGTTAAATGAAGTATAATGTTTAGAATCAGAGAGTTTTAATTGTGGACACTCTAATCTAGATAATTATGCTAAAATCCTGAGTTCTAAGATCCATCCTAATAAAACCGACCTACTTAAATCATTACCAGTTTGTCTCTGGGAACAGGGCCATAAGGAGTTCACCCTTTGGAAATCTTGTGATCTGTAGTCTTTGCTTGCTTGTAAAATTTCCTTATACATACCTTGTTATCTTCATTCAGGGAATGTATTCTGCCTACCCTGGACTCTAGCAGTCTGAGAAATGTTTCCCAAAGTTCTTCAATAGATGACTCAACGTTGGAGGTCTGCTCTACGATGGATGAAGACGTCGATCAAGAATTGGCCCCTCTTGAGGCATCAGATTCAGACTTCGAGACAGATGACAGCAGTCAGCTAGATCCTCTTGCTATGGAAGATGAGGACAAAGCCAGTGAGCCCACAGCAAATCCTAATTCTCCGAAGGCAAGCAGAGAAAGAGAGGAGACGTTGTCTGTTCGACAGCTCCGAATACTCCTGTTTGCATTGTGCTCTGGGATCCAGAAGGCAGCTAAAGAAATGGACACTGAACCTGAACTCATCAGAGCCTGGCTTCGAGACAAAGAGAAAAGACTGGACCATGAGAGCCTAGTCGGCAGCAGTAAAAGTAGGGAGGCTGTAGAGCGTTTGGTGGAGTGGGTGTTAGTCCAACGAGAGCAGCAGTATACTATCAGTGAGAAAACCCTCTTTCAAAAAGCTTCAGAAGTCCAGAGTCAGACTAATCAGAGCAATTCGTTCCGTATTTCATATGAGTGGGCAGTGAGCTTTATGCTGCAGCATAAACTGGGCTTACAAAGTGTGATTCTGCCCAGTCATCGGCTTCCACACAACCTTGGGGAAAACTGCCTCCATTTTACTGGCTTTGTACAGAGACAAATTCAAATGCACAAGGTTCCCCGTTCTGCTGTTGGTGCTATGGATGAGCTTTCCATTTTTGTTGACTTTGATTTTCTTGTTGATGGTGCCAGTGCTTCCAAAGAAGCAGCCTTCCAGTTAGAGGGTACTGGGAAACCTTGGATGAATATTTACCTTTCCTGTCTGGCAGATGGTACGATGCTTCCAACGGTGGTGTTTTTTAAAGGCACCCCTTTTGGGAGTTTCAACCAAAGGCTGCCAGACTCACTACTTCTTGAGGCAAAAGTGGAAGGTTTTTCTGAGAACGAGGAGCTTGAAATCTGGAACACTCGCGTGTGGCAACAGCATTTAAACTCCCAGAAAGGGAGTAAGACCATTCTTGTGATGGATGGCCACCACAGCCACATGTCTGAAGGCTTTGTGTCCACCATGAGTGGCACCAAAACCTTACCGGTCATTATTCCTTCCGGATGCTCTAGCCAGCTGCAGCCTTTAGAGATGTGCGTACGCCCGGTGTTGAAGAAGTACCTGCTAGCTCGCTGGTCGCAACTGGCAGCTCAAGGTTGTGTAGCAGAAGTCACGCCCGAAGAACTGGTACGGCTCCTCGTGACCTGGCTTGAGGACTTCTTGGCCTGTTGTTCTGGCAAGCCTGAGCTGATTGAGTCCTCATTTTTGTGTTCCAGTGTGATTGCCAAGCAAGAAGAATGTGAAAAGGAAGCTAATACTCAGTTGGAACTGATGAATACATTGACAGAAGCCATGCTTGGAGTAGAGGCAGTAGATTCCGAGGCTCTTTCAGAGGATGAGTCCACCGAGACACTGGATTCAGATGTAGTTGAGACAAATGAAAACGTAAGCGAAGAAGCGAAAAAGGAGGACATTAAACAGACAGTGACAGAAACAGCTGGTCACACTGAAGAAGGCAGAACTGAGTGTGAGATCAGTAAAAACGAAGCACATCAAGGTTTGAAGGCATCAAAGGAGACCTCAGAGACTTGTTCTTCCCTCCTTCCACAGACCTTCCCACATTCACCAGTCCTTCCCCAGGTTCCCGACAAAGAGGAGCTTTTAAAATCGCATCAAGACTCTTCTCCAACTCAGACAGATCAAGCAGGATTAATCTGCTAATCTGCTGTCTGGTTTCTCAAGGTGTCATCATCATGATGTAATTTAAAAGAAAGTGTAGAGAATGGGTATATTGATTTACATTGTTACTTTGAGCAAAGCCCACTTGCTTTATTAATAAACCATGTTTTGTGGGATGGAATGGAAACTTGAAACCTGAAGCTTTGTAAATATGGCTCTTAATTTCTCTGTGACACAAATGATTACAATTTGTGATCGTTTTTTTTTATTATATTTGTACTATCTTTCAACAGACCAAATCACTCATGTTGTAACTTTTTTTCATTAATGAATATGGACTGAGATCTCTGGTGCATAAATGTGAATTTTCTTTACTTTGTTTTGTCTAAGTCCTACTGCACTGGTCACAATAATATTTAGACTTGGATGTGTCTTGAATTTCTGTCAAATTTGGGTTAGTGTTTTATAGTTATCCTGCTCCCAGACTGTGGCTGCCAACCCTGGTCCTTGAGTAGTTTGCCCTACCTTTTAAATCGTTCTCCATGCACCAAACCGTGTTATCCTGAGTTAAAACTGGTTTGTTAGAGCAGGGAAAATACTAAACTATGTATTCTGGGGTAGTGCAGAGACGACATTCACTTACCTAAAATACCTGCACCTAGCGTTTGAAGTTTATGTCAGAAGCTGCCAGAATCCAACCATTATCATCAAGTTTAGTCAGATTCTCCAATGTTGGTTGGCCTCGGGTCACATTCAGATTTTACATTCTGTCTTCTGGCAGCTTTATTGTCTTAGTAGGTTTCAGACTGCTTTACTTTTACCCTTTATTAGACCTAATTAAAGGAAGTTTTAATGTCCTGCCTTTTTTACACTTTTGTTCATGATTATTACTAGGTAACGTAATATGGCCACTGGTGCAGTTCAGCAGGACAGGTTCAGACATCATTTAGTTTAGCTCCGGTTAAATTAGGATTAAAAACATGGAGCTGAGTCTCAGGTCAGTCTTGAGCAGAACGTTTGCGGGTTATGTTCAGTTTTTGACCAAAATTTAACCTCTAACTCTGGTTCTGGTTCTCTGCTTTTACAAACTTATTTAAATGTATTTTCCTTGATGTTAAGCTCAACCTCTTCAGATTTGTGCAAAACATATTGGTAAATTTGTGATTTGATCCTGATAATGGGAGCATAAAAAGTGCTCAAAGTATAATTAATTTGAACTTGACTTTATAAGTCTTAATGGGAATGTAAGAAGTAAAGTTATTTTCTGCTTGGAAATGTAATTGCATAAGTGTACAAATATTTCAATAATGCAGTAATATTTTAAATTGCCTTTAAGCACACTAGTAACATTGATCTATATATTGCTGTAAGGAAAGGAAGTAGTGTAACTTGTGTAGGTATATTTGGTGTTTTTCTCAGGACATGTACAAAGCAGCTAGACTGCTCTACACCCTGGCTGCCTGTGGTCCAACAATTAGATGAGGAGCAAAAAACTCAGGGCATGGTAATCAAATTAATCAAATTAATCAAATTAATCAAATTAACTAAGTTAATGTTACATCTGCTGCAGATTCTTCAAAAATCCTGCTGGGATGCACAGGACCGATTAATTGTTTGTTGACTCTTTACACTATATGGACAAAAGTATTGGGACAACAGGGACTTTAATGACATGCGTTCAAATATATATACTTTAAAATGAAGTCCCCCTTTGCACCTGTAACAGCTTCCACTCTTGGAAGGCTTTACACTTTTTTTAAATGTTTCTGTTACTAGTCCAGGCTGAATTGATTCCACAGTGTACTTGGGTGTAAAGCTAAATGAATAAGGATCCTTAGGTCTTAGATTTGTTTCCTGTTTCTGACAATAGTTGGTACCAGAAGCGACCAACTTACTAACTTTGCATCATTTAATAGTATCACCATAAGAGTGAAATAGGTAAGCCAGATACCTCTAAAAGAATATTGCACAATTCAGATAGATTACAGTGTTAATAGGCATGAAAAGCCAGTCGTTTGAGAAAAATGTATTTTATTCTTCTGAACCCTGAAAATGATCAAGATACACTATATGGACAAAAGTTTAATTCTGAAACTGAACCATATATATTTTTCCCATTATCGGTTAACTGTTTAATCTCTTTGTGTGTTTGTTTGGACCACCACGACACAAGACGATGCCGTACATGAAATGTTGCACCTTTATAGCCACCCAGGTTGACGTTATTGACACGCCATAATATTTACTGCATTGACAACTCAGTTCTGGTTATATTTTAAACTTTTTTTTGCTCCTGGAGGACAATAACACG
>JBBPCY010000007.1:21979619-22006247 GCA_037974405.1 Brachyalestes nurse | reverse complement strand
CCCAAGGGGGCAGGTCGACAGGTACCAGCCACCAGTCACAGGAGTTAGTGGACAACAAACCCCCCAACCCACCTAACCTTTCCCAAACTGCTGCACCCTCCCACCCCACCCTCATACAGACAAGGTGGCCTGAGGTTGATATTTGTTGGCTACAAAAAGGTAAGACATTTCATGTAGTTTCTAGGTACTAGAAACTAGGTACTTTTTCTCTGCTCTTTCATATGCATATTCACTAGATGGGTGTTTCACACCTGTAACTTCCCCCTCCCCCTGTCAATGGCCAGGGGCCTCATGTATAACAGCGGTCATAGATTTCACACTAAAACATGGCGTACGGACAAAACTAGATATATACTTATGGCACAAAAAATTCAGATGCACAAAACCGTGCCTACGCACTTTCTCTTTATAAATCCCACTCAACGTAAAATTGTACGCATGTGACCAAACCCACAGTCACGCCCGACTCCTCCAATAATTTTACAATTTGAATATGCTAATCTATTTAAATACTCGGGGTTTTGTTTAAAAACAATGCCAGGCCACGCGAAAAAAAGAAAAAACATTAGCGTCTTGTTTACTGAAAAAAATCTGTTTGGTGGATTAAGTAGTGGCATCAAAAGCAAAAGAGCTGATTTTAAAATGAAATCTTTTCTATATGTTCAGTTACCAAATATTTTCTGTGTTTTACTTGTTAAAGCAATGGTTTCTATAAAGAAGAACATTTACCACTAAATTGCATTTTTAACCCATTCATGCGCGGTGTGCACTACAGTGGACAGTTGTGTATCTCTGTCAAAATAAATAATTTAAAAAAGTCTTGTTTGTGCGCAAAAAAACATGGGGCGAAAAGCGATTTAATAATTCATGCATGAAAGGGTTAAAAAGAAATGGTCGGATGTTAAAGTGACGAGAAAAGGCGAGTAGCGGATCACCTTAAACTGTGCTGTCAAAATGCAATAAGCCTAGTCCATGCTTAAGAGATATTGCCAATGAGCTAAAAATATAGATACTGGGCTATGAGAAGTTAAACACACAAATAATTAATTTAATATATGCTGTGTTAGATTACCTGTTTTTACATTCTTTCTATTACATTCAAATGAAGTTGTAGCGGTGTCTAATTCACAGGTCAGGTTCCTCATTTCTCGGCTCCTCAGTTCTCGGCTCCTCAGGTACAGACAAGCCACGATTTTGTGCAACATTATGCAGCACTTTCTGTTTAGAGCAGCACTCCACACTATGAAATCCCCTTAATTTTACCACATTAAATTACCTTAACTCTGATCTTAATTTCCAGGATATTAACGAAAATTGAGATAAAAAATGCACAGATTAAGGCACATTAACGGGGACAACTACTGAATTTCCCCCTTTTCAAATTTGCCCTTCACACTCAAAAAAATAATTTGTCAGATAAAAAAATGTAATGAAACCTATTTCCATTTAATGTAATTAAGTTCTAGCATAAAACAAATGTGTAAAATTTCATTGATGTGTTATTTTAGTTTATAACAAATGCTTAAATTTTCAAGATAAAATTCTATTTAAAAATGAAATACATTTACGAAACAGACATTTTTACTGTTGATTTGAGCCAACAATTACTTTTTAAATCAAAAAGAACTGTATCTGTGGATGAACAGGTTTTGCATATTTCAGTATAAAAAAACCCCCTCTGATGTCTATGAGCTACAGGTGAATGGCAAAACCAAATATAAATGTCAAATACTAAGCATATAACCTTGCACATGACCTCATACAACCTTTTGTGCAGTCTTAACATTAATAAAATCAGTATTTACAAAAACATACCCATCTGAAGATTTAGAACCTCAATTTATGCCTTATGTTTAAGATTAAGGGGGTTCACACTGGGGATAGGCTCCACTATTTCTGAGAATAAAGAAATCATGGGTTGAGCCTAACCATCTCGCCACAACATTAGTAAGATTTCATCACAAATAATTTATAGAACGAAAATGCTTTCTTTTAATATCAGCAAATTCCTTCCCTGAAGGCGCCTTTATAGCAATGTGTGTGCAGTCGATCGCTCCGATTAAATTTGGAAAACCACACATTGCTGCGAATTGCGCTTTAATGTTTGTCTGTTTAACCACAGTGTAAAATATTGTACATGTCTGGATGACCATTCCATACAGCGGGCATGGCTCGACTCAGTGATGACTGAGAAATACCCAATCGGTCCGCGGGTTCAGGCTGACAAGCTCCTCTGGCTAATTCTTCCATTTGCATATCTACCAATAACGCAAGAGCATCCATGGTAGATGTAGTAGCTTGTCCATTCTCTCCACCGTTTTATTTTTACAATTAACTGCAGTGTCTTTGATAAAGACCGCGACATTAATGCAAGTATACAAAAAGGAAGCCACAGTACCACTGATTTTCCACTAAATTTGCCATTTACAAAAACGAGCCGAGACGTGCGTACGCATTGGTTGGGGCTCCAGTGAGAATGTGCGTAGCGGTACGCCAAGTTTCGTGTTTATACATCTCAACGTGATCGTGGAAACGGGTGTACGCAACATTTTTGTGCGTATGCACTGTTTATACATGAGGCCACAGGGCTTCTGGAATAATGTTATTTGGACTGATGAGTCTAAAATTGAATTATTTGGGCACCGGAACAGAGGACATGTCTGGCATAAACCAAATATAGCATTCCAGGAAAAGAACCTCACCTCATGTGAAGCATGGAGGTGGAAGTGTCACGGTTTGGGGATGTTGTGCTGCAGCAGAATCCACCATGAATTCTACAGTGTTTCAGAGGGTGTTTGAGGAACACGTGAGAACATCTGTAAGAAATTTAAAGCTGATGCGGAACTGGACACTGCAACATGACAATGACCCAAAACATACCAGTAAATCCACCAAGAACTGGCTGAAAACTAAGAAATGGAGAGTCTGTAATGGCTGAGTCAGAGCCCAGATCTTAATCCCATTGAGATGATGACTTGAAACGGGCTGTACATGCAAGAAGCTGCCCCCCCAAAACGTCTCACAGGTGAAATAATTCTGCCTTGAGGAGTGGAGCAAAGTTTCCTCAGACCAACGTCAGAACTGCTAGATGGTTATTTCAGCCAAAGGGGGTAACAATAGCTATTAGTGAGTCCTAACATTTTCCTGAGTTAGAATTGCATTTTTTTAATCATTTTGTTTGATAGATAAAACAAGGTTATGTTGTTTATCTGCGATTAAATCACTTTTTTCCCCAAAAGATCAATAAAAACAAGATCAGACATTGATTTGTGAACATTTCTTAATAAAGAACTGAATATTTCATGAGGTGTCCTAATTTTTTCACATGACTGTGTGTGTGAGGCTACTGTAAAAGGGAACCTACATACATGATACAATAATACTTTTGTGTATATTAATGGAGTAGGTTTATGGTTTAGATTGCAGCATCTGATGAGCTGTGTGTGAGTAGGTTTCCAGGATGAGTTGATGGTAATTTTCCACATGAAATAAATTTACTGAATTAACTAGTTTTCCATGACTAGGGGATGACTAGCATCCTGACAGGACGAGCTACCGAATCTTCAGTTGTTTTCAAAGTGATGTGGTTTAGAATATTCCAGTGACTGGTGTCAGTAATGTAATAAAGTGAGCTTCAGTGTTTTTTGTAATGATGTCCTCAGAGACTAGCTGTAGTTTGGTTTGTCAGAACACCAGCATGGAGGGAAAGCTACTGTTTACTGCTCTGCTGCTTCAGAATCAGGATGATTTTTCAGCTGGTCAGGAGATATTCTATGCTTCCATGAAAAATTCAGTCAGACTTATACAGAACATTATCTGCTGTGTCCTTCTGTTTGAGAAAATACTCCCAGACTTTCAGCTGCAGTTGCTCTTTTACATTCACTACATGCTCACATAGATACGACCCTGTAGTACAGACGAACTGCTGCCCTCAGATGAAGTAAATGATTCGCTTTTCAAGTTTGACATATTTGTGTGAGAGATACTTGCCTCTTTGGCTTTGTCAATTTCTTTGTCATTCAGAAACCTTCAGTGTTTCTTTTGGTAGGTCCTACTTATCAAGAAAGCAGTCATTGGAACCCCTTTTGAATCTTGGCACTGTTGCAAGAAATCTATAATGTATAACTTGGTATAGTTACTTAAACATTGTCCATCTTAGTTCAGTGTTATTTGGAAACTGGAAAATAATCTACGCTCCTCTCTGCAGGTCACTATGGGCAGTGCCTCCATGTGTGGGACTGGACCACTCACAAGCACATGCAAACTCTGGATCTGGGAGAGGAGGGTGCCATTCCTCTAGAGATCCGCTTCCTGCACAACCCGGCCGCAGCAGAGGGCTATGTGGGCTGTGCGCTGCAGGGCACTGTGTTCCGCTTCTACAAAACTCCGGCAAGCAGTTTCTGTAGACAGCCAGTTCTGAAATCCAGATGTTGTTAAACGCTTTATTTACTAAAGTATTGGGACACACCTGTTTTTCAGGGTTTGGGCAAGTACAGAGTAATCTTAATGCTTCAAAAGCATGTACAAAGCAAGCGCCATAAAGACATGGCTGGAGTTCAGTGTGGAAGAACTTGACTACCCCACTCAGAGCCCTGACCTTAACCTTATCCAACACCTTTGGGATGAACTGGAACAGAGACTGTAGCTGTGTTCGAAAAGTGCACTCATTGACTATGTAGGGCACTATGTAGTAAATTAACCATTTTGTAGTGTTGTTCAAAATTCCAGCAGTCAGTTTCATCCACTAGTTAGTGCACAACAAAATCACCACACAACATGCCAACTTCTAGTGCCCAGACACTGTACACTACATGAATACACATATTGCTAATATTAGCTGCTAGGTGTTTTCACGATATTTACCATTGGCATCTGATGAGCAAAATACGCCTCAGACACCACGCCCTGATGGCATTACGTCGTCTTCTCTGTCTCAGCAGCAGTATCTTGACAAGTATCAAAATTAATGCTCAACTTGGATCCATATCTCCAGAAAGTTAGCAAGCTAGGATAGAATCTGGCGCACTGTTTAAGCAACAGTTAGTAAAAACGTAACATCCCGAGTGTCCGAAATTAAATAAACGTCGCCTCCTCTTGTTCACTAGTTAATCCCCCTATATGGCAAACACAATGTAGTAAATGAGTGAGCGAGTGAACGAGTGCACTTTTCGAAGACAGCTTGTGAGCCAGGGCTTTTCTTCCAACATCAGTGTCTGACCTCATAAATGCTTTACAGAATGAATGGGCACAAATTCCCACAGAAACTCCAAAATCTTGTGGAAAGCCTTCCAAGAAGCGTGGAAGCTGTTATAGTAGCACGTTAAAGTTTGAATGCAGAATGAAGTCCCTGGTGTAATGGTCAGGTGTCCCAATACTTTTGTCCATATAATGTAATTATCTGATGACTATATTTCATAAAGTTCTCAGAAATTATGCTGGTACATTAAAGAAAAAACATTTTGTGTGTTTCTCAGAAAGGTGACTGGGCCGCAGAGAAAGTCATCAAGGTCCCTAGTAAAAAAGTTGAGGGGTGGATTCTACCTGAAATGCCAAGTGAGGCTTTTTTAAACTCTGAAAGGAAAATGTCTAGAGAGCTGTGTAGAGGCATGTTTATGAACTTAATTCTGTTCTGCTTCAGGTCTTATTACTGACATTTTGATTTCATTGGACGACCGCTTCCTGTACTTCAGCAACTGGTTGCATGGTGACATTCGACAGTACGATATCAGTAACAGGAGTAAGCCACGTATGGTGGGGCAGGTGAGAAGCCACACTTGGAAAGTTAATCAAAGCAATGCATTGCTTTGTGAAGTTTTATACAGATAATGATTTGTTTCATTACTGTCAAAACCAGGAGTGTCAGAAGCATTTTTAATGTGTGGGGGCCAGGGGGTTGGAGTCGGTCCCACGTGTTTCCCTCATATAAATCTCAGGGTGGATAAGTGGAAGGAATACAACTAAAGATTTTTAAAAGTCGGGGAGGACACAACTCCCCCCTAATATAGTGGTTCCAGCGTCTATGGTAAGAACTAAACCAGCTGCAATTTGTCTCATGGGAAAGTTATATGGTGGCCTGGTGGTTAGGGAGTTACCCCTGTGATTGGAAGGTCGTGGGTTGAATCCCAGGACTACCACTGGACCATCCCCAGGTACTGTGTTCCTGGCTGCTCAGCGCTTCATTTGGTGAATGGGTTAAATGCAGAGAAAACATTTCACACTGTGTGCTGTGCTGTGGTGTGTTGACACATAACAAATGGACAATTTACATACATGAACAGACCAATGGAAATGGCTCAGAATAAAACTGTGTTACATTAGCCTAAATTAAAGTTAAGAACTTTTTCCTCTGCCTGGAAAGGACCGTTATGGAAATTCAAGGGTTTGTTTTCACTGTGACAATATAGTCTTGCTGCTAAGCTGTATTGTAACTGTCTGTTATGAGGTCTTTCTTGGAGGGAGCATTCAAAATGATGGCCCTGTCAAAGTACTGGAGGACAATAATGTGGACAGCCAGCCTCCTCCAAGGATAGTAAAGGTATGTTAATAAAAAAAGGATATGTGCTTGGCTGTAAACAAATGATTGCTACAGTAAAACTCATTTTGGTTTTAGGGACTTGTTATTTTTAAGCATGGTAGACATTTTTTTTGTGGAAGTGTGTATATAAATTTCCTCAGTAAATTGAGCTGGTAAATTGATTAGCTGCTTTAATGATTAGCTACCTTACACGCAAAATTAAAAACTGAACCCATACAAATCAGAATCTTTTTGTGCGTCAGGGCAAGCGGATTCCAGGGAGCCCTCAGATGCTGCAGCTGAGCTTGGATGGGAAAAGACTCTATGTAACCACTTCTTTATACAGTGCATGGGACAAGCAGTTCTATCCAGAAATCATCAAGTGAGATGCACATCTACAGGCTATTTTATTTTGAGTGGTTTTTGATGAAGTATTTTTTGTTTTGTGAAAATTCTTAATAATTTATGCTGGTTCCTTATTGCAGGCACGGCTCAGTCATGATGCAGATCGATGTAGACACATTGAAAGGTGGCTTAAAGCTCAACGAGGGTTTTTTGGTGGATTTCGGAAAGGAGCCTGAGGGTCCTGCACTCGCCCATGAGGTCCGATACCCTGGGGGTGACTGCACCTCTGATATTTGGCTGTGAAACAGCTGCTCACTCTGTGTAATTTCACACCTTTTATACGGAATACGATTCCTAGCTTCTTGCTTAGAATTTCGATGCATTATCAGCATATAATTGATGTACTCATTAGTTGCAGCAGTCATAAACTTTAGCACTTTGTCAGAATATATTTGTATTGTTGTGAGTGAAAGTTATAGAAGAAATGAATATAAGGGCCATTTGAGGCATTAAGCTTTTTGCTGAAGGGGAATTTTTTAACATTCTTGTGCCAAATCTTGTTCAGACGGGATGCTTGAATCTTTTGCTAAAATGTTTCTAATTCAAGACAAAATTTATGCAAAATCTACCTTTTCTATTCCAGCATGACTGGGCCCCAGTGCACAAAGCAAGATCCATAAAGTGTGCACAAATTCCCACAGAAACATAAATGCAATGTCAATAAAGTCCCTGTTGGTGGAATGGTCAGGCATCCCAGTACTTCTGTCAGTATAGTGTATATGAGCTTTGTGTCGCTGTATCATTGGCTCACTCACAAGAGAGCTAGCAAAAAGGTCCTGCAGTCAATTGCTGTCGCCTCTCTGAGACGTGTCAGTGGCTATAAAGCAGCTCATCGGTTAGAGGCAGAACCAAAACTTTAGTCAAAATGTAATGTGTGGTACACTGATAAGCAACAGCAACATACTGCTGAGATCTGAAGTTCAGCAAAGAAACTGGTAGGTCAGGATAGCAGTGGAAGACTGAGGAACACCATCCAGCACAGACAGATCAGTATCCAGGTGTGGGATGGTGAAAGGAAAACAGGGTGGTGACCAACATTAAAAGAAAAGGAACTTGTACATTAGTTGCCTTAAGCGAGAAAATTCTACACAAGCCCAGGATGTGATATGGCTCACTGGTCTTTATTGACAGCAGCCAGATGAATTTTTGAAGTGATTAAATGCTCACATCTGGTCAAGGGCCCAAACAGTGCAGTGCAGCAGGACATTAACCTGAAACCCACTGTAATGCTAAAGCAGCTTGAGTTTTTCAGTCCCAAAACAAGCATCATTTTCAGCAATGAAGGCAAAAAGACATGAAAATCACTATATTACTGAATTGGCGGAGCATCATGAGTGAAAACGCAGTGTTGACCAAGATCTGTGTCTCAGATTTCCATTATAAACCTTAAAAATGGGTAAAGAATTTGTTATTTTGTTCTATTGCTTATGGTAGCATGTGAAGGAGATGATATAGATAAAGGGGCTGTCATTCCTGCATTATTCCCCAAATATAGATCCCTCTGCTTATGTATTACTGTGGACATTTTATTTTTAAGTGTTCTGAATTTCCCCTTGGGGGGGTTTATAAATTTTCTGTCTATCTGTCTATGTTTCTATCTATCTGAATACTTTGGAGATATTTACTTACTAATATTTTTATATAAACTACTCAGATTTTTAAAATACAGATTATAAACCTTAGGCGAGTTACAATATCATTGTTTTCATCAAAACATTAAAGAAAATTGACATTGGTGTGAAATAAAACTAGTTTGTCTCTTTGTCTCTTTTTTTTACTTGATAATGGTTCCAGGTAGATCCTTGTGGACTTTTCCTCCAGTGTATTTTCAGTACTTGTACTTTCATTCAGTACAGTTTCTCTTCTCATCCCTGAAGCCCAGTCTAGTAAACCTTTCTCCCATGAGGACTTTGTAAATCATTACCCAACATGTGCTGTGTCTAACTTCCTATGACTGTGATTATGTAATCAAGACACACACACACACAAACTCAGCGGGTAGGGATTGGCTTGAAACCTGAGAATGGGTGCGTCCACAAAGACCTGAGGGCCGTCCTACTGATGAGTGATATGCAAACTGTTATAAGCTTCAGTCCTGTCAAAGCATTCAACAGCAATAGAGACAAAAGTAATGACTAAAAAACAGCCCATGTATTGAAGTTGATAGTGCAGTGTACTGATCCCCACAGATGACAGACTAGGGTTCGAGTCTCAGTTTATGCAAAATGGCCCCTTATAGTCACGTGTGAACACATAGTGTGAAATTCTTTCTCTGCATTTACCAAGTGAAGCAGTGGGCAGCCGGTGACCCAGGGATCAGTGTGTGGGAAGCAGTGGGCAGCACCCAGGGATCAATGTGTGGGAACAGTACTTTGCTCAAGGGTACCTCAGTGGGACTACTGGTAGTCCTGGGATTTAAACCCATGACCTTCTGAGTACAGGAGCAACTCCCTAACCACCGTCCACCAGAGTGCTTGCGTAAGAGTGGATCTACATAACATCAGTAAACCTAGTTTGCTCTGGAGTGTCTATCAAATGTGTAAATGTGAAGTATATTGAAAACAGGACATTTTAGTTATTGTTCACTAAACACCAAACACATCAGATGCAGCCTGTTGTTTTATGTCATATTTAGGCAAAGCTGAGCAACCTACAATATTAGCAAAGCCCAACTTTGTTCACTCTTTTGTCTACAAGTACTTTTAAAGTACTTTTACTTATTTATAAATCACTTAATGGCCTAGGACCTAAATACATTGCAGATATGCTCACTGAATATAAACCTGACAGACCACTCAGATCATTAGGATCAAGTCAGTTAGAAATACCAAGGGTTCACACAAAACAAGGGGAATCCGCTTTTAGGTATTATGCTGCACGCAGTTGGAATCAGCTTCCAGAAGAGATCAAATGTGCTAAAACATTAGCTACATTTAAATCTAGACCCAAAACTCATCTGTTTTTTGTTTTATTGTTGTGATCATTGTTTTTATGATTGTTCTACATGCAGGTTGTGGCTGTATGATTGGATGCACTTGGTGCTGCTGTTGAGAAGAGATATCAGAGAAGCCTTACAATGACAATTTAACAGTTATAGAAATATAACAGGAACAATCTTCATCCATTCATTTATCTTTTATATGAACCGCTTCTCCTAACTTGTGGAGCCTGTCCCAGCACCCAGAGGACAAAAGGCAGAAACACATCCCGGACAGATCGGCAGACAAACAGTGTGATGTTTCAACTTCTTGGTTCAAGTTCTTGGAAGGTTATGCTTTCTGTAAGAATTGTTTTATTATAGAAATCTATGCTTACTGTGATGAAGTAGGTTCATTTACTTTCATTTTTTGGTTTATTTTTAGCTGGTGAAATATAGTGGGGCTTTTCCTATTATCATTATGCTCGTTGTCTCTTATAATCTTAAGGATTCTATTTTACAATAATAGAGAATGTTGTTGATGTCCAAAGTAAACCATGTGTCTTAATTTATTCATTCTCTGTAACTGCTTATCCTCACTATGGTCGCGGGTACCTGGAGCCTATCCAGGGGTTTACGGGCACAAGGCAGGAGTGGGGCACCAGGTCTCACACACACCTACAGTCAATTTAGAAACCCCAATTTATATATATAAAATTCAGACCCCCAACCATGGAGATGGGCGGCAATAGCGCTATCAGCAGCACCACTGTGGGGCCTATGTCCATTTTCTGTCTGTTTTTGTTTTCCTGACTATTCTGGACACACTTGGAGACGTTTTGGTGATTAACTGCATCTAACAACACATACTTTTTTAGGTTGAGCTGATGTTATGTTGCAATGCAGGATGACCTACAGGGTACAGTATGTATCACAGATTTACAATCTTAACACTCCACTGCCTCTGGAAAAAATTAATGGAAGCCAGTGAAGACATGATAGTCCGTCGTGTTCTCTCCCACTACACAAGTTTTGATGGGCGGACTGCTATGAGCAAAAAAGGTGCAATTCAAAACAGATGCAAATGTATGAATAATACCATGTCCCTTCATAGGGCCCAGGTAATAGAAAGCTGACTGAGACAAAAATGACTGCAAACAAATAAATCCCTTTTTTTCAAATGTACTTCCTTCTATTGTGGTGATCCTAATTTCCGCTTCTGGGGACTGAGTCATAAAACTGAAGGTTAGGTATGTACAGGGTCACTTCAGGACAAGTTTAGTTTCTTTAGCTCTGCACTTTTGTTTTGGGGCTATAGTAACTGAAAGGCAATGTAAATAGATGCTACCCAAAAGTCTTTCTAAAAAAGCTTATGTTAGAATGGTCTCCGAGTTCCACTGCAGAACTAAAGCGGCAAAGATGTCTTATCTTTCTAAATCACTTAACTCTAAGTTCCTTATCTATAATATTTACAGCCAGCCTTTGATACCCAGCAAAGTGTGTGTTTTTCTGCAGGTTTTTTATTGGATTAATTTAGACTTTACATTTTATATTGTCCTTGTCTCTGTGTCTCTGTGTCTGTGCAGTTATAACATAAGCAGTTTCCTCTGGGATCAATAAAGTATTCTGATTCTGGTGTCTGACAATTAGCTTCTTCAGTTTTACAGGGAGCTATAAATATATAGGCAAACATATATCCATTTTTACTTATGTTACTATGGGAAGTGATTTGTGATTTTATATTCTGCACTATTAAAAAGCAAACTTTGCTAATACAGGATTGCGGCACATAGTTAATATTAGGATTCATGCTCTACAGAATGAATAAGCACAAATTCCATCAGAAATACTCCTAAATACTTCCGCTTCCAAGAGAAATGGAAGCTTTTCTAGCTTGCAAAGGGGAGACCAACTCCATATTAAAGTCTATGTGTTTAAATGCAATGTCATTAAAGTAAAGCCCCTGCTGTAATGGTCAGGCGTCCCAATACTTTTGTCGAGATAGTGTACATTATAGCAATTAATTAAGCACAGAAGTGTGAGGGTTTACTTATGCACGGGCTTCGTCCTAATTCACTCTCAGCACACTTCCTTTTATTACTTCGATTTGGTCGAGTCCACTCTGAGGTGGGTGCAGAATTCATTTCCATAGCAGTGTTATTAAAAAACAAGCCTTTTTTTTACAAACCATACGCACCATGTTGTTGGGTCTGAAATATCGTATGAAAGACAAATAAACCGATTCGGTAGACATTTTGACCTTTAACAGTGATTTGCGTGTTCGATCATGGACGATACCAAGGGGGGTGAGTAGGGGGAAGTGTGTGGAAGGGATTTTGGACGTTGGCAAGTACGCAAGCCGGTTATTCGGCATCCGAGGCTAAACCTTCCTCCCAAATGGAGCTGTTACAGCACAGATAGACCAAATAACTCCATCACTCAGTTTGCTGAGGTAAGACAAACTCATTGGCGTTCCAGCGGTTCATTTAGTCTACTCTTTTACTACTTAATTAGTCAGAGAATAAACTAATTTCGTGGACGGGCAGCCTTAGCTAGTTTGCTAATCAAACGGATTGTGTGTGTAGCCTAGCAATCCAGGTTTAATCCTCTTGGCCGAAAATCTAAACTTGGATAACACTAGCAGATGCATTTCCCCAAGCCAAGAAGCTCTTATGGTCCTAAAAAACAACAAACTGTTGTAACCTCCATGTTATTTCAGCTGTGCTATGCTAAGTTAGCTCTCCTAGCTTTAAATGTCTAGCTAGTAGCTTGGCCTGTGTGAACGTTTACTAAACTCACTAAGTGACCTGGAAAGCTGTTGACCGAGCCGTTTAACCAATTTCTTTTAGTCCGTAAACGTGTTTAATCGTCAGAAATATGTGGGCAGTGTTTACATTAGCTGTACTCGCTAGCTGCGTAACGTTGGTTCACGGCAAAACTAGAAATGTGCCCTGCTCAACTTGCATCAACATTAGTTTTGGATGTGAGGTAGCTACACTATACGGACCAAAGTTTTGGGACGCCTGACCATCCCACCAACAGGGACTTTAATGACATTGTATTTAAATACATAGACTTTAACATGGAGTTGGTCCTCCTTGAAAGGCTTTTCGCTAGATTTTGGAGTATGTGGGAATTTGTGCCTATTCATTTCAGTGGAGCATTTATGAGGTCAGGCACTGATGGAGGAGGAGGCCTGGCTCGCAATTTGCATTCCAGTTCATCCCAAAGGTGTCGGATGGGGTTGAGGTCAGGGCTCTGTGTGGGCCAGTCACGTTCTTCCACACCGAAGTCATCTAAACATGTCTTTACGGAGCTTGCTTTGTGCACTGGGGTACGGTCATGCTGGAATAGAAAAGGGCCTTCCCCAAACTGTGTCTACAAAGTTGGAAGCATGGCGTTGTCCAAAATGTCTTGGTGTGCTGAAGCATTAAGATTGCCCTTCACTGTGAGTAAGCCTAGTTCAAACATGAGAAACAAAAGTGTCCCAGTACTTTTGTCCACATTGTGTAGCTTCATGCACTGTTCTCAGTAGTAGCCCTTAAGCTACATGTAGCATCGATGGCATTTTCTCCCAGCGTCCTCAGTCACAAGCACTCAAACGGTTAAATCCGATATATCTGATTGAAAAACACGAAGGCGCTGTCGTATAAACAGTAACGTTAATTCGGGCTAAACGACAACTGCTTTTCTTTGGTACCCCTTTCCTGTGGGCGTTGTTGTTGTCCCTCAGCGTTTGAAACTTTTGTTAGACTAGGAAAGGTAACACGACCCAGCTTGTCCTCCACCAGATCAGGGCATCAGGCACCCAGGCGGGGTGGAGGTGGCATCGACTGTCAGCACTGGATCCGCTCTGAGCTCTTTCCGTTGCAACCGGAGAGGCCAAGTTCAATCACTTTTGTGGCAGCACTGAGAGAAGAGGCTTTGGGTGTTACAGCAAGTCAGACAACAAAAAACATTCAAGGAAGGTTGTCACTGATCTCTAAATCCAGCTGTGGTTGATGGTATGAAGAGACGTGATAAGAGAAGACTAATTGTAAAAATCAAGGATCAGTATCGATGATTATGACTGGTTGTAGAAGTACAGTTTGAGTAAAAATTGTAAGATTAAGTGGAACTTCTTATTACCATCCAGACATCAAGAGATACCAGTCACAAAGCAGTAGCGATACTGCCATCAACGTAACTCTATCTAAATGGAGTCACTAAAACTAAACAGTAACGGAGTAGAGTAGATGTGTTTCCTGTTAAATATAAAAAAGTATTGCCAACATTTTACTTAAAACGGAGCAGATATACAATTACTTTTCTATCATTATCATGTAAATGAGTTTTCCTTTTTAAATATGTGTCGGTCTTGACTCTGGGGGACTTTGGGTTTGTGTGTCAGTAACGCATTGCTTTCAGTAGAAGGTGTGATTTTTCACAACTTTATAGAAGTAGTTGATTGGTAAAGGGCCTTTTGGCTGACGCTCTTATCTAGAGTGGCTTACAATCATTTGTTACAAAGGCAGCCCCCCTGGAGCAACTGAGGGTTAATTGTCCTGCTCAGGGACACAGTGGTAGAAAGTGGGGGTTCAAACCTGCAACTTTGTGGTCATCAGGTTCACAGACAAATGTTTTACCCACCAGTCTACTACTTGATTGCATTGCTAGGTTTGTCAGCATAGAAGTTGATAACTCTTGAACTTGGTCAGGATATATAAAACGTTTTATAGTAGGTTTTTCTTATAGGAATTTTTTTTATGTTTACCTAGACATTGCAGCACACGAACATTGTGTCTCATATTGATCCTTCACTAAGTATCTGTATCTCACCTGGAGTAGTTTATGGCTCTATGGGATTGAGCAGAAGTTGAGGGCAGTGTTGCGAAAGGGAAGTGTACACCATCATACGTATGAAATCACGTGAAACTTCCGTTTTCAAAATCCCAAGGAGATGCACTGAGATTTTTCTGTTCAGAAGAAAAAAGGCCTTATAAACATTTAAAATTGACGTTTTGAATCTATCTTTTCTGAAGCAATCCTGGGTACATCTCTGATCTACACTGTGGCTTTGTGGCACGTCATTAACAGAACATTCACTAGTCTGACTAGGAAAGATACTGCAGCTTGTTCTTTTTCAGCGCATAGCTTTGGAAGCCTACTAATGCAACAAATAAAAACAGTTACCAAGTCGTATTTTGGTTGTAGTTATTTATGTTGAGGACGTTTTGGTGCTCTCATCTTTTAAAAAAAGCTTTACTCAGAAATGGAACGTTACACCCAAATTAGTGAAGACTACCCTTCTTAAACATAATTTAAAATGTTCAAACAGTCTGTCTAATCTTTTGTTTACTGGGCAGGGAGATTTGACACAATATCACTGTTTATCTGTAGCTGTAAACTTTAGGTTCAACTTTGAAGAAGACTATCTTTAAATTCTTTAAAAAATGATCTTGTTCTATCACCAAATCCCAAGCCATGGGGTTTAAGGATGACCGACCTAAATGCTGTCTCTGTCTGTCTTTTCTGCAGTGGCCTAAGGGAATCTGGCCATGGGTGACACGGAGCTGGAGCTTTCCCCTTCCCATCTGGAGGAGCTGCAGAAGAGTCCATCAGCCTCCTCCACCTCCACTACCTCGTCTCTCTCCCTGCCCTCCTCACCCTCATCTGGTCTACAGCCATTCACCAGTTCCAGCCCCAGTGCCAGCGAAGGCCTGCCTGCATCTAGCCCTCCGCTGGACGTCATATCTGAGGGTGTGGGCGAGCTGAGCCTGGTCATTGATACGGAAGTGGCAAAGAAAGCCTGCCAGGAGGTTCTGCAGAAGGTCAAGCTTCTTAAGGGTGATGGAGAAACAACTTCGGCTGCTGATGAGCCCAGGCTGGTCAATGGGACCGCACACGTTGATCATTCGGAAACGGACAGCGGAGGATTTGCCAAGCCCTCGAAGATTGGTGAGGAGGATCCTGCCCCGGGCACGGTAAAGAGTGCCCGCCGGAGGCAGAAGAACAACTCCTCCAAGCAGTCATGGCTTCTACGGCTTTTCGAGTCCAAACTTTTTGACATCTCCATGGCTATTTCCTATCTGTACAACTCCAAGGAGCCAGGAGTCCAAGCCTACATCGGCAACCGACTTTTCAGTTTCCGCAACGAGGAGGTGGACTTTTACTTGCCGCAGTTGCTTAACATGTACATCCACATGGACGAGGATGTAGGCGATGCCATCAAGCCCTATGTTGTGCACCGCTGCCGCCAGAGCATCAATTTCTCTCTGCAGTGCGCCTGGCTGTTGGGGGCCTACTCCTCTGACATGCACATCTCTACGCAACGCCACTCACGTGGCACCAAGCTGCGTAAGCTTATCCTGTCAGACGAGCTCAAGCCCGCCAGCCAGCGCGCACGCAGGGAGGCCCTGCAGCCTCCCCCGCCCTGCCCACCTCCCCTTCACCACGGGCAGGGCCTGAGCGAGCACGGCCTCTCGCCCTCCAAACGTACTCACCAGCGATCCAAATCCGACGCCACCGTCACCATCAGCCTCAGCAGCAACCTGAAGAGGACAGCCAGCAACCCTAAAGTAGAAAGCAGTCAAGATGAGGTGAGCCCCATTAACACACCCAGCCAGCGTTTTAACACACCCAGCCTTTCTGGTTATTGCAGAGCAGTGGCTTAATGTGTGTTCCTCATTACCTGTGCTCTGTGCTCATTAGGGATGTGCATTTTAATCATTTTTCACTGCTTCAGTACCTCCAGCTTTTTCAGCTATGCCTGTCTTATGACGGCTCCCTTATGGTGAATGTTTTCATGTTCATAAAACATACAGATCCCTACTAGCCTTGGACTGATAATTGAGAGGCTTAAATAGAGGGATAATGCAATTTAGGGGGGATTTAATGCAAATGATCTTTTCTTTCCTGTTCCAAGGTTGTTTTGTATGACATCAGCTTTATTCACTCATTCCCATTGTACTATTATGACGTATGGTTAGTTTGAAGAATGCATACAATCAAAAAGGTTGCACTTAATAACAATCAACAACACAATATATAAGGAATTCAACCTATAGGGTAAGCTGAGAGACCTTATATAGAGTAATGTGCTTTATCACAAAAATTCTACAAACAATAAATGTGTCTACGTTTTCATAATTGTCCAAGTGTAACCCCTATTTTGTGTACTTGCAAATAAGAAAACTATATACTATATTACATGCAAGCCCCTGGCTTCTTGCCAGTTGCCTTGAAAGTGGTGTGATTTACAGCTTGACACTCTGAGAGAGGCTCTTTGTGAACAGTTACTCATCTGTGGCACCATTGACCCTGGTGAGAATGAAAATTTGAAAGCAGCACAATGTTGTGTATACTTTACACTGACATATCAAGTTGCCTTTTATCCACATATGTATAGCAATATAATTACAAATCAAAAAGCTCTACATTATATTGACTGGTGCGTATCAGTTCTTAGAATTTTTTTAAAAAGCCGTGTACTCATATTTTTATCTGATTGGCATCTTTGTGTCCGCTGGAATGAACTTTGATCCTGGCCTAAGAATGAGGCATAAACCAATTACAAACTAATTGGTCTCTGTCTAGTGACTGTCGTCTAATCTACAAATAGATAATAGTGACCTCCTGTATTGTAATGTTGAGTGGAGTAGTTTTGCATCATCAGGTGTAGAGGTCAGTACCTGTACTATAGCTACGTTTGTGTCCCTTTTCAACTGTAGCAGTTAGCACAGCTTTGAAAATTGTTCTGGGACCTGCATGCCACTCACAGAGCCTTCACATCTTCAGTGACCATCCCTGTTATTATTCCAATATTACTGCTGAAGCTCACTCCTTAGAACTAGAACGTAGAACTGCACTGGCTTTTATCTATCGCTGTCTTGCTCCTCTCAAAGAGAAAATCCAAGCAGAAATGATTCTCAATCAGATAGACATCTGTCCTGCTCTCAGCATGTAACTATGGAACCACATTATCCATGTCACCTGGTGAAGAAACAATGCACCAGGCCACGTGTTACCTGAATAGCACTTTAGAGCAGGAACCATTGTTTACCTGCATTAGTGTAGTATCCACGTAGTCTTTTCAGTTTAATGCTGAATGGAAGAGGAGCTAACCTCCCACGTTGCCTGTTATTTATATAATTCTTTTTGAAAGTCCTAGAGAGAAGGTGAGGGTGTGAAATGGAACCATCATAATCAGTGGTCATGATCATTATCTTTCCTTATTTATCTCAGGTCAGGATACGCTCCCTTCTTTCATTTGCCTGTTTGTGCTGCCATGGAAACAGTGGCGTCACTGCTCACATGAAGAGTTGGCAGCTGTGGCTAATTGCGCAGGGATAAGCGAAGTCTTGCGAAAGCTTTCGTATGTCTCCGACAGTGAATCACAGTCACTTCAGGAAATGAAGACAAACCCCTTCTGACTAACCTTTAAGGGAATCCCATAACTAGTACTGGCAGGCGGTTAAAGTGGTGCCCACCTGCAGAAATGAGATCTTTATGTCTGCATAGTCTGAAATATTTTTGACTGATTTCAAACATCTGTATTGATCATTTACAGGTTTTTAGTAACATGGTTCCTTGTAATTATATCAGCATAAAGCAATTGATTCAGGCTTTGTTTTGGTGCAGCCACAGCCATTTTTCTATTTGGGTGAAAGGGCAATGCTTTGCCTAGCACTCTCTGTGTAGTTCCACCCGCCGTCATTTCAAGCTGACGTGTGATTGTAAATAATTTGCTCCTCGGGCGGCTCGGTGCCTCAGCCAGGTTTCAACGTGTCATATCCCAGACTGCGCCAGAGTCTGGAAATGAGTTTACCACATTGGAGATCATCACGGCTCTCCGCGAGAGACAAACACAACCTGGCTGTAGCGTCTAGTTTGACTACCAGATCCATAAAAGTCCATGGCAGTGTTGTCTCTCTGAGCGACGATTTGTCTTTTATCTAGAGGAGTTTGGACTTCTGCTTGTCTCTGATGAATCACAGCCTAACCAATCAGACATGCGCTTTTGTAAACAAGCTGAACAGAATGCTTGGCAAGAGCTCTCTCCTCTTCTCTGTGCCGTTTTCACCCTCCTTTTCCATCGTATGTGTTAGAGATGCCTGTGTCATGTGAGAGTGTGGATGATCACTCTCTGCAGTCCTGAGGTTAATGTAGCAAAGGCTCTGGATAATGTGTGCTGGGGAGGATTGCACAAAGTAAGATTTTTCAGTAATCTGGATAATAAGTCAGCAGAAAAAATTTTCCAGCAGGAACATTCCTGACTGCTTCTCTTCTTGAATAGCCTTGACTTTTTGGCTTGAGTAATCTGTTTGAAAGAGAAATCCTCCATTGTGAAACAAGTCCCTTTCCTTTGTTCTTTCTGAGGCACGTTCTGTGTGTTTTGAGGAAGATAAATCAGTAGCACCAGACTAGGCCTACTCATTGACCACTGAGGTTCGAAGTATGAATTAGCTTATGGTTGTGGAAATCGTCAAGGACAAGTGTGGGACAGAATGTAGTTTGCGTTTTTGTGAGCTTTAACTGTCTGGGAGGTTAAGTTTGCTGATTTTGCACTTGTGCCGAACTGGCAGACATGACATTTTGTTCCATTTAAACAGCGTAGGCTTATGCTTTGCTTCAGGAAATCTTTTTTTTCACTGTTAAATGTGTCACAGCTTGTAGCTGTAAGCTGTAGCAGTGCAGACGTGTCCAGTCTTGACTGCAAAGGGCTGGTCTGGTTCAAGGTTTTTTTTCTCTAATCAAGCAGGAACACACGTAATTGATCTGTCCTTTGAATATACATTTTTGAGGGTGGGGGCTGGTGGAGAGAAGAGGACAGTCTGAATGTAAATGAGTGAATGGCAGCTGTTCATATCATAACATGCCAAACTAAAAAAGTGTTATAATTTAAATTAAGTTCTTTAAAAGATTTCATGTTCTTATTCCAGTACAGTATCTGGCTCAGCTTTGCATGGTTTATTATTGGTCAGTTAACTCCATTTTTAGTGTTTGGCCTTATGTTAAAACTCTGATTGCTCCATTAGTCCTGCAGCCATACCATCCCTTTGCAAAAAAGAGACAACCCTGATGTGAGGTAAAGCTGCTGTGAGTGAGAGAGATGGAGATTGAGAGATCAATGCTGCTCTCGTTTGTCTAATCCCTGGCCTTGTCCAGTGCTGGTCATGTTGCAGGATGACGGTCAGGTCAGCGCTGGCCGGTCTCCTCTTTTGGGGATTAAGCACAGACTGCAGCTGGAGATTAACATGACAGGAATTTCAAGGCCTACTGAGTCATGGGCGGGTCCATGGAGTAATTGCAGATATAACGATGAGCATTGTTTTTTGTTTTTTGTTTTTTTTTTTTGTTTTTTTTGTCTTGCTCTCCCCCTCCCCACCACTCCCCCATTCTTGTACTGTAACCCATCCCCCCTTTTCCCAGGACATGAGCTCCAGCTCCGACAGTCTCGAGTTAGAGGCTGGTACCGTAAGTCAACCACTGTCTAATATCATCCTTATCTGTGCATTGTGGGATGATGGCTGTTTCTGTTCGCAGTTGGGGTTGGACTCCCAGATTCCTTCAAATGTGTGCCTTAAAGATTTGCAAGCATGTCGTCTCAGGTGACGCATTTTAAGCCTTGAACTGTTTTATTGCCGCTGATTTGTTGTCAGCCCACCTTTCCAAAATAACTTCTGTTTATTGCGTCTATGAACTGACATGCTTGGAAACATTTACGTCCTTTGGCTTTTTTTTCCCCTCTGATGCTACCCAATAATTAATTCTACGTTTGAAGAAGGGTTTCTCATTTCCGGTGAAGTGTTGTCGTGTAGTGCAAAAGCCCAGGTTTCCTGTCTATCAAACATGGCTCTTTTAACAAAAAGCCATAATTAAATCTTCATTTCCTAACTGTGAAGTCAGTTTAGATCCTTCAAACACTGTAGCTGGACAAAGACGTATTTAGTCCTCACATTACTTGATGACTCTGGTATAAGGAAGTGAATACCTCCTCCATTAGAAGTAAAAGGATGAGGGAAGTAAAAAAAAAAACACCTGTAAAATCCATCAAGAGTTGTGGTAACAAATAGAAACAAAAAGCAAGAAAATGATAGTCCTGCATATCTTATGACTTGGTGTTCACTTCTTTATTCTAAAGTTGTAGCCCAGCTACAGAGTACCAGACTGACTCCACAGTCAGTGATTGAATATTAAATTATGGTTTTTGCATATAATGCTTCTCTGAAGAGATTGGGCTGTGTTTTATGAATCAGTTCTCTGTGGTGTTCTCTTATTAAATAATCTCTGTCTCTCTTGTCAGGTCTGTTTAAACGTCTCAGTACTTCTCTCTATGTACTGCCTTGAGGTTTCATTTTTTTATGGCCTTGAGGTTTTATCCTTTGTTGTTGTAAATAAATCACTACAAACGTCAAAACTCCTTTTTCCATTTAAGTTGATCAGAGGGGATACACTTTGTAGACATGCTGTATATTATGTTTATACACTAACGGAGGCTTGCAGCCTTGAGAACTTCAGCTGATTTAAGTGTTCAGTTCTCTGTATAATCTCTTACTCAAAATTGACAACATTATGGTCAAGACCCATAAACTGCACATGTGGGAAACACAGATGGAGGAGTTTGATGAGTCTTACTCCACATTTGCCGTTGTGGAATGGGCTCATTTGTGTTACTCACTCATTTCAAGTGATTTTATTCATTCATGCTTCACTTGTGCCACCCTATGGTCAGCTGTTGCTAGAAAACACCTTTTTCCTCATTTGTTTAAACCCTCATGCTTCGCTTTGATTTCAGAATGATTATCATGCATGTAGGCTTTTGTTTGGCCTAGTACTCATTTTTTTTGTTTAATCGTAGTAGCAGTTTAAATGACATCTCTAGCATAAGGTAATTTGATTACATATAGAAATTCATGCATTACATCTTTGTACTACACTTGTTGAAATGCATTGATATGAAATGCATGTGGTGAAATGATTTCTGTCTTCCTTTTTCCTCCCGTGTCTGTGGCGTTTCCTCTCTCTCCCCTTTTTCTTTCCTCTGCCTGTTAGCCTGTGCGCCTGACTCCTCAGCGGGAGTTCATCAAGTCTCTGATGGGGATCGGAAAGAGACTAGCCACGCTGCCCACCAAAGAGCAGAAGACTCAGAGACTTATCTCCGAACTGTCGCTGCTCAACCACAAGCTGCCCGCTCGGGTCTGGCTGCCCACAGCAGCCTTTGACCACCATGTGGTGCGGGTACCACACACACAGGCTGTCGTGTTAAACTCGAAAGACAAGGTAAACTATACAGGGCCCCTATCTTATGTTTTTAGTACATACACCCACACAAGAGCCATAACATAAGCAGTTTCCTCTGGGGTCAGTAAAGGTTTCTGATTTTGGCATTATCATAGTGATCTATTTTTGTAATTCAGGTACATGTGACTACAGTTGATCTGCACTACAGTAGCTTTTGTTGCCTTCCAATTTTTTTTCCTGATTAACCTCTGCTTAGATGTGGCTATTTAGTTTAGTGTAATATCAGGCACTTGTGACCCAACATTCTCTTTTGTCAAAAAATTACAAGATGCAACTCATTTCATTTATTTATTTATTTATTTATTTATTTATTTATTTTTTATTATTCAAAGTTATACTTGCCCCTTTATAAAGAGCAGATCAACAGATATTGCTGAATACACTGTGGATGTTGAGAGAAATGCTCATTCTAGTGTATACAGTAGTGCCTGATCTTATATCAGATGGGTTAAAATTGTTACATTTCCTACATTTTGTGTTGTCTTCAGGCACCATATTTAATCTACGTAGAAGTTTTGGAGTGTGAGAACTTTGAGACCTCGAGTGTACCAGTGAGGATCCCAGAGACTCGAATCCGCAGCACACGCTCTGTAGAAAATCTTCCAGACTGTGGAATCACGCCAGACCAGCGGGCCAGCAGCTTCTCCACCGTTCCCAACTATGACAACGATGACGAGGCCTGGTCTGTAGATGACATTGGAGAGCTACAGGTTGAGGTACTGTACCACGGCTGCTTGGCATTTATTATGAAGACATTGTTTCTTTTATCCCTGTGTTAATACGCCCATTCTTTGTTTCCTCTTTTAGCTGCCAGAGATCCACACTAACAGCTGTGACAACATCTCCCAGTTTTCAGTGGATAGCATCACCAGCCAGGAGAGCAAAGAGCCCATTTTTATTGCTGCTGGAGACATCAGGTACACCTTTATTTACTTTATCAATCAGTATCCAAGACTTTTTACTATGCCCTTTGACAGTCCCAGTGGGTAGATTAAAAACACATAAAAGCATAAATAAAACAAAGATTACTAGAATGGTTAAAAATGTTTTTGAAATATGGTTGTCAAAGAGCTAAACTGACTCAGCAAGAAATCTGGCCAAATGTTTTATATGTATATTCTTAAACCTAAGCTCACACTACACTATTTAAGTCCTTTGCACATTGCCAACAAAAGCCCCACATCAGTGGCAAATCAGCATTTACTTGGGCTCTTATTCCCTATGTGTTAATTTCTTTAAAGACACCTTTAGACAGGCTCACCAATGCCTAGCAGTTGTCTGACAGGCTTCTAGCATGCTATGCCTGGACTTGTTGGAAAGTCCAAATCCTGTTATGATCCTGTTAAAATTATGATTGGCATCCAGTGAAGAGCTACAACCAATGAGAGCACAACAACCAGGGTGAAGAGAAACTTGGATTGCTCACTTCATGCTAACATATATGTTTTTTGGAAGAAGAAAAAAATCCCTAAGGTCCCTTCAGTTCATTTTCTTATCTGTTTGCTGTGATTTTTGCCTGGTGTGTAGCTTATGGCCTCTCTAAGTATATTGGTTAGATTGGTAGAGCTGACCACCATATGGATCCAGTTGACTACCAGATCCATCAGAATCAAGGAAAACGTTCCTAACAGGAAGTTTAATTTCACTGTTTGTGTAATTGCAGAAAAAAACATCAGAGATTCCTTCTAGTAAAAGATCTTGCGATGTGCAGCACTCTACAGCTGATCAGTCATGTAATGTGCAAACCATGATTTCAGGCTTCCCAATTACAAGACAGTGTGTTGTATGGTGTGAACTGTATAGCAATCTGGCATCTTGGAAGTCATGTAGAAGGCCAAAGAGAATGATAGAATACTCTTTAGAGACCTACAACACTTGTTTCTAGTAAATCTGAAGAGAAGTTACCAGTAGTGAAGAGCCAAAGACACAGTATAGTACATCATGTTGATGTGTTTTTCGTCTGTCTACAGTGGCCACAGAAGGGGCATGCTCAATCAGTTTAGGTCACAGATGTTACAGTAATTGAGGTTACAGAATCTGGAGATTTAAGATCAGCTGAAAGTCGGTGTTTTAGCACAGCAATGTTGCCCTTCTGTGTCTTTGTTATACTTAGCCTGGTCTTCTTTAGGGACACTTTGCTGTGCAAAATTAACAATGTATTTATGTCCAGTGTATTCATGTATTGCATGCTCTACGCATATGTAACTACTACAGACAGCAGTGGGTAATAACTGATTAACGACAGCTTTGGAACAAATAACACTGACTTTCAGCTGATCTTAAAACTGCGTACATCTACATGTAACCTTAATGATTGTAACGTCTGTGACCTGAACTGGTCGAACATGCAATATGTGAATACATGGAACATAAAAAACATTATTTTTGCACGGCAAAGTGGCCCTCTTCTCTCTGTTATATGTAGTCGGATCTTCTTCAGGGCCACTGTTCTTTACAGCTCTCCTTCTGAACTGTGTTTGGCTTTGTTTACAAACTTTTAGGCGGCGTCTGTCAGAGCAACTTGCACACACCCCAACCACATTTAAGAAGGACCCAGAGGATCCCTCGGCAGTAGCTTTAAAAGAACCCTGGCAGGAGAAGGTTAGGTAAGTCCAGAAAAGCCCTTATAAAAATGGAGTGGCTGGCAGTTTGTATATGTATCCATCAAAGATGTTTGAGTTTCTTGTTCTTTTTTTCTTCCTGATTAACAGACGAATCCGGGAGGCCTCTCCTTACGGACATCTGCCTAACTGGCGTCTTCTCTCAGTCATAGTGAAATGTGGCGATGATCTAAGGCAGGAGCTCCTTGCCTTCCAAGTCCTGAAACAACTGCAGGTAGTGTTCTTTTTCTTACTGGCTAGATTTTGTGGTCAAAATAGATTCCTAGTGGTCACTGCATTAAATGTTTTCTTGTCCTGTTGTATTGTGGTTGGTGTTTTCCTCATCCTCTCTTTCTTGCTCTGTTTGCACACAATGTATTTCGTTCTGTGTGCACTTATGTGGTCTAGTGGTGTTTCTGTTCTTGTGTTGCATCATGGTCCTGGAGGAATGGGTTTTCGTATTACTGTGTACTGTGTATATCTCTGAAACAACAATAAACCTTGATTTGACTTATTTCCTTTCAAACACACAGTTCAAGTGTTTTTTTTTTTTCACGTTGGTTTTTATTTCACTTTGGCTTTAGAATTGTAGGCATGCCAGTATTTTTGGTAATTTGTGTCTCTTCTTCATGCATTTATGAATGAATGTATTGACTGAATTTGCATTTATTTTTATTTGTTTGTGAGTAGCCAGCCAACATATTTTGAACCAAATCTATGCATCTTTTATCGATAAAGTCATTTCTGTATTCTACTTTTTATAGTTGAAGGAGACTTCCTGGTAATCCACATTTTCCATGCTTGCAGGCAATCTGGGAGCAGGAGCGAGTTCCCCTGTGGATTAAACCTTACAAGATCTTGGTCATCTCCTCTGACAGTGGCATGATTGAGCCAGTGGTCAATGCTGTGTCTATTCACCAAGTGAAGAAGCAGAGCCAGCTCTCACTGCTCGACTACTTCCTTCAGGAGCATGGAAACTACACTACAGAGGCCTTCCTCACTGCTCAGCGCAACTTTGTACAGAGTTGTGCTGGCTATTGTCTCATCTGCTATCTCTTGCAGGTTAAGGACAGGTAGGCCTGTCATCTCACCGTTTTACATTATGTGTTGTCCTCTAGAATTCAAAGGTCTACTATATTTCCAAAAGGATGCAGATTAGAAGAGATTAGAGATTACAGCTACACACACCCATCGTGTTTCATCTTCTGAGAATAACATTGCCAGTAGAAAGGGACACTACTGAATTAGGCAGTCAACATCAATAGCTGACCTCACTAATGCTTTTGTGGCAGAATGCAGTCAAATCCTCAATAAACCTTACCAGAGAAGTACATACTGCCACAGTGGTAAATAGGGCCAAACTCTCTATTAGTGCTCTGAGTTTAAGAAGAAGCATTTTATGACCAGGTCTCTACAGTCTTTGGACATATCCTAGTTGGGCTGTATCCTAGTTGCTTGCAGTAATAACATGCATTTATGCATATGATTTGAGTTGTACGCTTCAGAACCATTAAAATTGTAGATGATTGAAAAACAAAAAGTACTTTTAAAAATTCCACAAACCACTTTTTAGCAGCAATGTCAGACTATAAATAGATAAATGCTGGGCAAGAATAATTTTTTTTTAATTGCGATTAATTGCATGGTCTTCTGCAATTAATCATATTGTTATACGCAAACTTAAATAATGAATTCAACAGTAGTGTATTGCACGCTTTTACTTTAAAGTACTGTCATATGAACAAAAGTGTACTAACATTTGGTTTAAAATCACTTAGAACAAAGAAAGAGCTTTTTAACAGCAGTGTTCCCTTTAACACAGTGACACAGCTGCAGTTCAAATATTTCTGTAAATCTCAACTTGAACATTAATGTAATCAAATCAAATATAAAACCAAAGCTATTTGCCA
>JBBPCY010000007.1:21926793-21938755 GCA_037974405.1 Brachyalestes nurse | reverse complement strand
TGCTGAGTCTGAGACTGAGCTGCTGGTTCTCGGTCCTGCAGGCTGAGATCTCTCCGAGTAGAGCGGAGCTCCAGCGGGCGGCCAGAGCACACACATCCCCCATCAGACCCTCCAGCAGAGCCCTCAGATCCCCATCAAACTGATAGCAGTCCAAAACACCCGGCACCTCCATCTCACCCTGCTGGACACGATCTGTATACCAGACTCGGACTACTTTTCTCAGGACACTTCTGTTTTCGTAGCCCTTTGATTGCTGGAGTCTTTCCGTGAAACTGCTCCCTCAGAGAGAGGCGCTCTGCCCCCTGCTGCACAGTAGGACTCACTGCTGCAGGAGGAACATTATAGAACATGGACAAAAGTAAAGGGCTTTTCTTTTCTACCCCAAACTTGTCATATTGCATATAAAGGTTAACCCAAAATTGTATTTTCTTTCTTGATTTCAGATCCCGTTAAAATAGACTTTAAATAAAATACCAATGCCAGCAAAAACTATTACAACAAAATCAATAAATGTTCCTTAATATATTAGGCACCCACCGAAAAAAAAAAATTCCTGGACAAAAGTATTGGAAACCCTGGTCATTCCATCACCAGTGGCTTTAATGACAAATTTGCCTTTAAATACACAGACTTTAATTAGGAGTTGGTCCCCCTTTGCAGCTATAACAGGTTCCACTGTTCTTGGAAGGTTTCCAGAAGATTTTGGAGTTTCTGTGCCCATTCATTCTGTAGAGCATTTATGAGCTCAGGCACTGATGTTGGACGAGCAGCCAGGAACCAGCATGTTCTTCCTCACCGTTTTAACCCGCGTTTTAAAGATAATGGAGAAAGAAAGAAAATATTTTTGAAGAAAAATAAGTGCGTTATCTCATATCTCGTAGCCCTTTTCAGGACTCTATATGAGGACTTGTCTTACACGAGAGATCATTTTTGATCTAATCTACATTTGGATAGTTTTTTAAGCTAATGGAGAAAAAATAGTTTAAGAAAAATAAGTGTGTTGTCTCATATCTTAGATGTAATTCTTTTCAGGCCTCATTATATGGGGACTTGTTTTAAATGAAAGATCATCAGCATTATAAAACTTATTGAGAAATCATAAGAAAAAAAGGGCGTTATCTCATAGCTGTTATTCTTCTTTTTTTATATGTGGACTTGTCTTAAAAGAGAGATCGTCATTTGGGATCTAAACTCTTAATTTTTAATTTTTTATTATAAAACTTGATATATTTATTCTAAGATCTGTCGCTGAGGTCGACGGTGCGCATGCGCGGTATTTCTATCTGCGCTAGTGCTAAAGGGCAGCGGTCTCAGTTCGCTCTCGGTGTGTGCCTACTTTTTAACGAAAATGCTGAAATTCCTGCCTAAATTACTCCTGCTGGTGTTACTGGCATTTCCAGTCACCGTTTTTGTAAGAGGTGAGTTCAATGTAAGGCTACAGTAATTGTTTGTGGAGTTGTGTATGTTTCTTTAGCATGTTTAACGTTAGCTGTAAAGCTGTTCCCTGCCGTTGCTCGTGCAGGACTTTTGAGCACTTTTTAGCTTTTTTGACAAAACAAGCAATAATATCCATGTTGTATGTGCATAATTTATGTCTGACACTATGTATGAGCACTTTGTAAGGAGAAAGACGTCTCGGTGGTCCTGATTTTCTTCGGTGTGAGCTCATTTAGCCTCAGCTGCTCCTCTGGGCCACAGTTTAACCACGAGTTTTGTCAAACGAAACGCTCACATTTCAGTCACTAAATTAACTTTTAGTACTTATCATTCAGTACAGTCCTAACTAACACCTGGAAATGAATTATTCGTGTTTACTGCTTGTTGGTTAAGCTAAAAACGTGAATTTATTATTTCACTCCGAGACCGTGTGAACTGACGTGTCCTTATTGGTTAGCTTTAGCTCGTTAGCCTGTATTGCAACCCTTAACAAGAGCTTCAGACATAATGAAGTTTAAACTGACATTAACTGGTCTTGGTCAGTGGTCAGGATCTGTAGAGGCTTTATTAAGTATAATTGTGTAAGCTGGCTGCACATAATATCAGAAAAGAGTCTGGTAGGAGCTGAGAGGGGGATGTGGAGGACATATGGACAGTATTGAGACACTTGTTTTCCAGGGTTTGAGCTAGACCCTTTATTTCCAATGCAGGGGAACCTTACTGCTTTAGCATACCAAGACATGTTGTACAATGCCATTCTTTCAACTTTGCGGACACAGTTTGGGGAAGGCCCTTTTCTATTCCAGCATGTCTGTGCCCCAGTGCACAAAGCAAGTTCCATAAAGACATGGCTGGATGAGTTCGGTGTGGAAGATCTTGACTGGCCCACACAGATCCCTGACCCCAGCCCCATCAGACACCTCAGGGATGAACTGCAACGGAGATGCGAACCAGACTTTCTCGTCCAACATCAGTGCCTGACATTAAATGCTCTACAGAATGAATGGGCTCAAATTCCCACAAAAACCTTCTAAGAAGAGTGGAAGCTGTTCTAGCTGCGAAAGGGGGACCAACAATCTGTATTTGAATTCGGTGTCCCTGTAGGTGGAACGGTCAGGAATCCCAGTACTTTCACATGGAGGATATCTGAGCGCAGTTACTTCATTACCTACATTAGATCACTTACATCTTACATAGATGAGTGTGTTAGTAAATGTTTTTGAAAGAGAAACTGTTTATAAAAATAAACACACTTCTAAAAGCCAAATATAATAACTGAACAGATGTAATGTCTAGCTGGAATATGTGATGTCACATGTCTTCAGAGCAACACTTTGATGAACCATAAGGTTAAGAGGCAGCCAGAGGTATGTTAGACCTGAACAATAATTTATTGAATATCATTCAGTATTAATAGCAAAGACCTAACCTTCGGATGATTGGTATTTTGTCACACGAGGTGATGTGCTTTTTACTGGCTGGACAGTGAGGGGGACATCTGTGGTGGTCTTGCCCTATTTTTTTTCTCCCCTTTTTCTTACCTGGTTTTCTTCAATGATGTGCAGCTCAGAGAAACAAAAATATGCCTCTGTTCTTCTGACTTCAAAACATGCTTCACACTTAATCACTGAATGATAAACATACATAAATGTTTTGTATTAAGTATTTTCACATATTCTCCGGCCTGGCTGCAGCTTGAGAGTGGACTTATGCAACATCCCACAGCTCTGGGAAGATGTTGCTCAATTTCAAAATGGCTCTGTTGCCTGTTGGTAGTATATTAAAACGCTTACATTTTTGTGTAAGACAGAAAATGAACAGTCAGAGTTTTTCATGATTCACATCCATATTTTACATGTTTCTTTTCAAATGCTTACTGGTAGGCAAAAGAAACAAGTTTGTAATAGAAAAGTAAGCTTTGTGTTTGTGTGTATGGGCGGCAGGTTGAAGTAACAACTTTGAAGAACAAAGGTTACTGAAATAAACACCAAAAAAATACTGTTTCCCTGATGAGTCATATTTTTCTTATCTTGATCTACTTTGCATTCACTATTTTCACTTTAATTATACATTTCCAAACCTTCAGGCCCGTTAGTGGCTGCACAAGATGTTACAGAGGAAGAAGAAGCCGCTGATGAAGATTCTGCTGATGATGTGATTGCTGAGGATGAGGATGATGAAGCAGAGGTGGAGGATGATGACAACACAGAATTAGTAAGGGCCTGTTTTAACAGTAGGACATATTACATATTAGGACATATACCTTTGATTAATTTGTGTAGTGAGCACCAGAAATACGAACCTTTATATTTTGATCTCTTAGACTGAAGAAAAAGATGAAGAAGAGGAAGAATCTCTGGCAGGAGAGGTGAAGCCTTCCCCTAATGCTGATACCACCATTCTCTTTGTCAAAGGAGAGGGTAAGCAGCATTCTCTTATCTCGGTAATACTGTAAGCTGAATTTTAAAGTGGTGTTGATGACTCACTTTAATGCAGGAATGTGTTTATTAGATTAAGAAATGTTTTCAGTCAAAATCTGACTCACTCTTTTTTGTTTTCATGCTTATATTCACTCACCATGTTCCTCTCTTCCCTGTTCTCCACTGCTCATAGACTTTCCCGCCAATAACATTGTGAAGTTTCTGCTGGGTTTTACAAACAAAGGCAGTGAAAATTTTGTGGTCGAGTCTCTGGATGCGTCTTTCCGCTACCCTCAGGACTTCCAGTTTTATATCCAGAACTTCACTGCTCTCCAGCTGGGCACAGTGGTTCCTCCTCAGCGCCAGGCCACATTTGAATACTCCTTCATCCCTGCTGAGCCCATGGGTGGACGTCCCTTTGGCTTGGTCATCAACCTAAACTACAAAGACAGCAATGTGAGTGGTTACTTGTAGAAAAGTGTGGTTTATGGACACTATCTCTACTTCTCTCTAGTCCTTTTTTTGATGGAGTGGTCAGATGCTATGTGAGAGACAGGCAGTTGCTCAGGCTGTTTCAGTCTAATTTTCCTGTTAAGTCTAAAATTACATTTAGCCCAGGTTTAGCTCAGCAGCCCGCTGGCCATGCTTGTCTTCACTCTTAAACCGTTGTGGTGCTGCCTTCGTCATTTAGCTGCATCAGACAACACACAGTTTAGTGGCATGTTCATTCAATTGATTTTGGAATCCCAGGCATAGTATTGGCCAAAATCAAGCTGTGCCTGATGTTCCAAGATGTAAGCATCAGTGTTTTGTGTTTATAAGATAAAAAACTTGAGAAATTTAGATTTTCCACTGGAAAATCTAAAAATATTGTTACAAATATGGTAACAAGCTATAACCTCTCCCATCCCAACCCAATCCCATAAAAAAAACTGGGGGGGGAAATCCTGTTCCGTCCCAATCCCAGAAGAATGACTCCCATTCCCTCCCACTCCCGTGTTGTTGTTTTATTCGTGGCTAAAAAGTGTGTGAAGAAGATACTTCTCTTACATTATTGGTGTATAACCAACTGTTTCGGGTGTGTGGAGCACTTCATTCACTTAATGGCTACACCAAAGCACAGGACAACTAAGTATTGAGTTCGAAATTATTTATTTAAAAGGTATATTTCTGTATAAAGTTATCATAGTGTTATTACAATTCCAGGTCCCGCCCACTCCCACTTACATTTTTTCCAGTCCCGTCCCAATCACGTTATTAGTAGTGATTTTGTTTCCCATCCCACGGAATTCCCGTGACCCGTGGGATTCCCGAAAAGATGTCAGCCTCTAGTGTGTACACATATATAGTCAGGAGATGAAGCGCGTATTCAATTGTGTGCACTGCAAAGTTTGCTTGATAATTAATTTACATATTGCAGTGTTTCATTCAGAAAAAGAACAAAGATCTTATATGGAGTTTCTTTCTTTTTTTTATGACAGGGTAACTTCTTCCAGGATGCCGTATTTAACCAGACTGTAACCATTACTGAGAAAGAAGATGGGCTTGATGGAGAAACGTAAGTTTCAATAGAAGTTGTCTATTATTTTGGGGAGAACAATCAGCTTTTCAAATGGCCATAAAATTTCTATGATAATTTTATTCCTCACAATAATAACCTGTCTCTCATTTGCAGGATTTTCATGTACGTTTTCCTGTCTGGGCTTGGACTGCTGGTGGTTGTTGGCCTGCATCAGCTGCTGGAATCCAGGAAGGTAAAAAAAGAGCCTGAACTCCAGTAATAGAATATAAAATATAATGATCATGTAGGAATAGTGACCTACATTATTTTTGTACCTTCTTCAAATGGGTTATTTGTAGTGATTGGCTGGTCCACATTTTTCCGATCCGATTCCGATACATAACTGCCTATACCGATACGGATTCCAATATAATACATCTTTTTTACTTTAATATTAGCATTTATTATATGTTGAAATTGAGCTGTGCTGTTAGTAAGGTTACATCACAGAAGAAATAAACTACTAAGCACTAGGGCTGTAATGGTACATGTATTTGTACCACACCGTCACGGTACATGAGTCACGGTTTGGTACATGATGTCGTACGGAGAATACTCGGTATGACAGAAGACGTGATTGAAGTAATGCGATCTCTTACGGAATCACAGAGGGACCAAAAAGCGGCAGTAAATCATAAACCTGGGTCGTAGTGTGGTCGTGTTTTGAAAGAATCAAACAAATACATTTTAAATTACATTAATTCGGAGACACGACACGGCAGAGTGTAATCTAACCACTGCTGTATTTGGAGTGGACCGGAGTTATGAGATGCCTAGTCTCGCGTAGCCAGACCTTCAGACTGACGGCTGAAGGTCTTTCTTTGGCCAAGGCCCGCCCATAAGGGCGTTTGACCGACATGTCAAACAACCAGTCACAGTTCGTTTCATTCAGCGTCACGTTTCGGGCGTGGAAATGTCCCCGCAACAACAGACCGGACATCTCTTAAAGAGTCTATGCCGTGAACCTCGCATACTTTTGAGAATCCTACGATTAGCTGATCTTGATAAATGCTCATTGTCGCTCATGTAAACACGACAGTTTTTCTTCCGCAATCACACGTCTGCGCTTTGTTTCCTGGCGGACCGAAAATAAACGCGACACTTGCGTCCCCCGGAAATCCGATAAAATTCAACCAATCAGATGATGACTTTGACATTCCTGAAATGTTTCCAGTTAAGTGTACCATATGCGTCAGACGTTTAGCCAACGTTCCGTGGGCGTGATGTCTGAGGCTGAGACTATGAGATGCCCAACTTTAGCCTTGTGTTTTGAGAGATAGAGGGAGGGGTAGAGGGCAAAACCAGCCAACAAAACACACAAAATAACCTCTGAAAGAACCCCAAAGTGGTCTTGAGGGAGAGCTAAGAGTCTTGTCTGATATTCCTTTCGCTTTTGGGTTGTCTGCTGACGCATCTTCTATTACACAGCATTGAGTTTACGATGCAGCGCAAGCTGCGAACTAGAACATAGAGATCGGGGCTGTCCGACTGATATACAATATCGGATTTACGGCTGTATCGGACCCGATATCATATTGGATCAGGCCCATCTCTAGTTATTTGTATTATTTGCATCCCTTACTGTATGGACTGCTGGTGTTATTTATTTATTTTTTTGGGGGGCTATCGAGTCAGTTTAGCTACAGCTTTCATTACATTAGCCAGCTGCCCCATGCATTGTGCTTTTGTTCAAAGTGTTGGTTGTGGCGTGCTAGGCTCCATAATGATGCTGATTAGATAGACATTTTGACAATTTCAGTGTTTCTGTTTTATCACAAAGAGTAATAGTCTCCTGTTATCTATTGGTTGTTGATCTCATGAGTGGTAACCTGGTTGGGTATTGTTGTGCTGTACATGAATGCGTTTAGCTCTAGTCCCTATTGTGCATATGCTTTTTATATTCATGACAAAGTATTCACAAGTAAACCTGTGAACACTGGTAGTATACAGTGGAGGTAGTACACCATGGCCCCAATGCATGACCATTATGTAGATCCTTAAAGAAGCTTGTAGAGGTGTGATAGTATTTACAGAGGACAGAGAATGTACACGTGTCTGCTCTCGCTGATCTTTCTTTACAGAGGAGGAGACCTGTGGCCAAGGTGGAGATGGGAACCTCTAATCACAATGATGTGGACATGAGTTGGATTCCTCAGGAGACGCTCAATCAGATCAGTAAGTCTCCTGTGAAGCTTCTTATAAAGTTTCTTAATACATTCAATATTTAATGGTATATTAATGTGACATTTTAATGCTCTTAAGTCAGGTGGGTCTTTTGCGCATCAACATGACTAGGGGAGCTAAAATGCTACTTGGGCCTTGCTTTTTGTATTTATTTTTTTGTCATGTATTTAAGCTTAAACCTGTGACTCCATGCTTTATCTGTTATTTTTTTAACCTTTCTTGGTCTTTCTTGTTTTCTTTCTCACGTGTTGTGACGTTTGTGAATGTGTCAAATGCTTCCAGAAACACTGTTTTTCCGTTCTTTTGTCTTGCATGATCTTTGCTGCTGTTGCGAATGGGGTGGTGGTCTTGCTTGCTCTCTGGAACACTCATTCTCTTCCTCTTTTTCTCTCCTCTTGCTTCCTCAGTGCAAAGTCGGCGAGGTGAGACTTCTTTTCTCCTGTCATTAACATGCAGTAGTTCAGTTCTTTTGAATTCTGCCTGATTTATTATGTTTTAATAGTTAGTCTCAATTTTTAACCACTTGTGGGTAAGGAGTCTTTTCCATCACTAGCAGTGTTTAACATTGTTGCTGGCTTTTTATAAACCTAAAGTGAAAATCAACACATTAGCACTTGTAATTATTTTACAGCTTTTGGAGATGACCTCAAAACAGTCATTCACATTCAGACCAAAAAGTGTGAAATCCTATTCTCAGAAGTGGTGTGGATTTGGAGAGGGTTTCTCATGATGGCAACAGTTTAAGCTAAGAACTAAATGGGTGATTTATGATCAAATAAATTCATTTAACGATGGTCAATGGCGATACTGTTTCTGTAAAGATCCATATGGATAACTGTAGGAATAGGGTTTTTTGTGGTGTGATGTGAGGCAGTTAAAGTTGATAACTGTAAAGCTGTATGTGTGTTAATTTCTAAAGATCTATCTATTTGCTTCTCCCTTCAGATAAGGCTTCCCCCAGAAGATCACCCCGCAAGAGGACGCAGAAGCGGTCGGCTGGATCAGATGAGTGAAGAGGCTGGAACACTGTGGCTCATGGTTGTATGCTGTACTGAGCTGAGCCTGCTGGGCGCCAGCAGCCCTGTCCATCTTAGAGACTGTTCCACACGTGCATACATCCAAACTACTTTACAGTATGGTCACTTTTTCAAAAGAGTAAACAAATGAGCAAAAATTATCAAAGTGGAGTAAAACTACATAATGACATACTGTTTAGTTTTTTTGTTTGTTTTTTTTTTCTTTTTTGAGTGGAGATTATTAATTTTGTAGATTGGCTGAGAAAAGGTTCGTTTCTTTTTTGCGGGAGGAGGGTGGGTGGGGGATTTTGTAAACTTTATCCTGTGGTTAAGTTTAGGGGTGTTCTCAGTTGTAGAAAGCCATGCCTCTAACACAATTTCTTTTTTGGCACTGATTCTCTTCATGCACACACTCATGTATGCTTGGCTGGGTTTATCTCCGCCATGGTTGAAGGCCAACTCTTGTTTCTGCCACATTTTGAAGTGCACTGTGTAATTTTATTTCTGAGTGGGGTGGGGGTCTTTTTTTTTTTTTGTTTGTTTGTTTGTTTTTGCAATTTTGCTTTTGGAGGATTGCTGACTGTATGATGTCAAATTGTAATAATGGATACAATGGATCTCAGAATGTGCCTGTTTTTCCTCTGGTTCTCTAATGTTCTTTCTTCATTTCACTTCTAACTACATCACCACACTCAGTTTACAAGTGTGTTTTCAGGATTTTAAATCTTTACCTAGTTTGCAGAAGCACTGGTGTACATACTAGGTAGTGCTGGGGAAGGGGAGTCTGCAATTAATTTATTTCTTGTTTATGCCAGGCCTATGATTTTTATACTGTATCTTTATGGCATGAATTTAAATGCCCATGTCTAGTACTCGTGTGCTTTAAATGCGTAGTACACTACTGTACCCAAATGGGCCCTTGTCTTTTAAGATACTGTGGGTTTTGGCAGCCCATGGTAAATCGGCAGTCAGTCCTTTGTACTTAGCTGTACGTGCTTTTTTTGTTTCTTTTGTAAGTGTATTTGATTTAATGACTGATACCTTTCCTACTGATGTTTTTAGGGTTGGCAGGTGTCTCCAAAACATTAAATTATGAATAAGCGGATTGCTTGATGCTTGAGCTGAAATCAGATGTCAAATATCTTTATTGTCATGGCTTTCTCTTACTGAGCTCTTCAGCCTGCTCAGCTGCTTTTGCAAAGACTCAAAGTTGCTGTTCCCAGTTTTTTTGGTAGAACAATGTGAGAGATCACACTCAAGCAAGTATTGTAGCTGAAATTTATGGAAAGAAATTGTCGGTTTACCTGAAAAAATAAAGGTAGAAAAGAACATGTATCCAGTTGTTTTTTTTTCTTCATTTAAAGTACATTTATAAATGACATTAATGAATGAAGTGAATAACATATTAGTAATAATTGCAAAAAGTGAAATGCATATTGAGGTTCTTTTTTGTTTTGAACCTCGGTTGTGCAACAGAACATTGTAATAGTAAGTTCATGGTTGAATGATCAGTTGCGTTTTGGGCTGGAGTGACCTAAAGCACTGCTGATTCAGGCTAATTGCTCTAGTCCTGTTTGTGTGAGTTTATGTACTCATGTTAATCTTTGCAACAGCATTAATTCAAATGTCTGTTAGGATGGTCCCCCTCGTGCCACCAAACTGGGTTGAGGCGTTGACGCCCCAAGACCTCTGAAGGTGTGCTGTGGTATCTGACACCAAGACATCTGCAGAAAGTCATTTTAGTCCTGTAAGTTGTGGGGTGGGGCTTCTATGGATCAGACTAGCAGGTCGAGTTCTGTTTGGTTGAGATTGGGGAAATTTGGAGGCCAAGTCAACGCCATGAAATCTTCATGTTACTCAAACCATTAGTGAATAATTTTTGGTTGATTGGAGTGCAGATCATCCTGCTGAAAGAGAATCCAGGCCTTGATGGGTCAGAGCTGTTTATACAACTCTACGGGGCCAATGTGATATTAGGTGGTTTTAATGTTCTAAAAGGGAGCTAAGGCTAGAAATGAGGCTAAAATTAAGCTGAAACGGCGCTAGAGGCTAAACGGAGGATAAGATGGAAGTAAAGGCTAAAAAAGGCTTCTAAAACCGAGCTAAATGCTACAAGAGGCTAAAATTAGGCTAAAATCTAAACATAAGGATAAAACAGAGTTAAAAGCTACAAAAGAGGCTAAAACGGAACTAACTAAATGTTTAAAAAGAGGCTTCCCAGACAGCAGCTGACTCCGAACCGGATCTGGCTTTCGGAAGCACCTCAATAGTGTTCATATAGTGTTCAATAGTGTTCAATTGCTCAAACTTCAGCTACTGTACCTTCCCCTAATGAGCCAGTAGCAAGATCATTTCTGTCTGGGAGGATCAATTGAATGGGCTAAACAGAGCTAAAGGCTACAGATGAGGCTAAATTGAAGCTGAAACAGAGCTAAAGGCTACAAGAGGCTAAAATGAGGCTAAAACAAAGCTAAAATCTAAACATGAGGATAAAACAGAACTAAAGGCTACAAAAGAGGCTAAAACGGAACTAAATGTTCGCCAGCTACTTATTCGTGGATTCCGTTCCACCTTAAATGGCTGGACAGTACCACTGAACCGCCAGTAGGGGGCATTTGTGGCTCATTTTTATGCAAAACGTGGAACTCCTCATACTGCAAATCTTTGGATTACAGTTTTAGAAATGTTTGATGTACAGTTTCTTGGACATGTTAATAAAAAAAATATTATATATTTTACACAATATAAAAACCAAAGAACCTCCTAAACCTGGCATACAAGTCTATTCTTTAATAGGTCTTAGAGTTGTGGATCTTATTTATGGCTCCATTATTTCAAAATAATGTCTCAAGTATCTGACATTGGTGGGTGAAAGAGTGTATGATGGAGAGTCAGAATCCAAAGTTTTGAGAAATTTTACTTTAGCGTTTTTAATTAATCGCCCTCTAAACCTGGCATATAAGTCTATTCTTTAATAGGCCATAGAGGTTAGGTCCCATTTCGTATGGCTGCTTCTCCTTTCTTTCACAACGTCTCGAAAATCTGACATTGGTGGGTGAAAGACTGTGGGATAGAGAGAGAGAATTCTGATTTATGAGATTTTACTGCAGCGATTTTAATTAATCACCCTCTAAACCTGGCATATCAATCTATTCTTCAATCGGCCTTACTGAGTTTTGGTCCCATTTCTTCTGGCTCCTCTTCCTTTATTTCAAAACGTCTCAAGTATCTGACACTGGTTGGTGAAAGAGTGTATGACAGAGAGTCAGAATGCAGAGTTTGGAGAAATTTTACTGCAGCGTTTTTAATTAATCACCCTCTAAACCTGGCATATTAGTCTATTC
>JBBPCY010000007.1:21912381-21926693 GCA_037974405.1 Brachyalestes nurse | reverse complement strand
TCCTTGTATCTTTACACACTTTGCAGCCTGTCAGTAAAACATTTGTTCACATTTCTTTCATTTAATCTCCTCAGTATAATAAAGATCTTACAGGAATAAAATAGTATTTTTGCACCAACGAGGTGATTCAAAGTAAAATGTAAAGAAATGAGGGATGTCTAAAGGCTTTTGCACAGTACAGTGTGTGTGTGTGTGTGTGTGTGTGTGCTGTATTGTTGTACTATGGCCAGCTCATGTCTGGTGGTTTGATCAAGACACTATAAAGTACAATTTTTTGTTTAGTGTTTCTGTGTTGCTAAGTAACCAGGTTGAATAGATCCTGTAAAATGTAACTGTGCAACTACATTAACAGTGTCTTTAGAGGGCCTGACTGCTGTAATAAAGCGGAATAAAATAGAAACATTAGCATATTAACACAACACACATTTTAGGCACTCCTTATTTTTCATAGAGAGACTATTAAATGTATCATATTGCGTGAATTTGAAAAATCAATAAATCGAGACAAAACTCATTTACATATTGATTTTTTCCAGGTATATTGACAGATATTATCAACGCTGATATCACTGATGTTTCAAAGCTTGGGTGTATTACAGCCACATGTTCAGTGGATACAGGACAGTTCCCATTTCCACCAGAGGGGGCGCGAGCCCAAAAGGCCTCTACGTACGCAGCTTGTAATTGCATGTTAGCAATAATGCTATGTGGACAGAAAGATGGAGAACCAATAGAATTAAAAACAAGAGGAACGTACCTGCAGCAGAGGTCTCTGGACGCCCAGGTTCTTCATGGTGTCGGCGCTGGCCAGGATCTTCAGAGGGTCAGCCACTTTAGTGACAGTCTCGATCTCCTTGTTGGTCTCTGTGCGCACCTGGTTGAGAAACAGGTCGTTGATGTAGTAGGTGAGGAAGGTGCGGAGCTGGCACTGCTTGCCCGGCCCCATGCTCAGCTCCACCTCCTGAATGAACCTGAAGCAGAACAGGAGATAAAACAAAAATTGAAAGAAAGCAAAAGCATCATAAAACATAGATGACTAAGATCAATAAAAGGAAATATTCTTTCAACGTATCTAAAAATGTAATAAAACAATGCTGGGTCGGAAGCAGGATCCCAGAATCGGTCTAGTGACGAACCATGAATCCACGTTATAGCACAACATCTGAAGGTATTATTGTGGTTATACCACTGTTTATTATTTTTATTATTAGATTTCAGGACAAAACTGAAAGCTGACTTTAGTTCTGGTTTAGTGCTATTGCAGATAAAGTGTAAAAAAATAGATAAAAGACCTACAAAAACAAAGACGTCTACAATAGAAATAACAAGTCAAAACGTAAACAAGCTACAGACTTAACAGTGAACAGTTTTACAAAACTGGATCCATTTTCTTTCTAACAGGATCAGGAGCTCATCAGATCAAAAACACAAACTGAAACTGAAACACTGATCTCCTTATGAACAGTAGAGGAATCATACAGTTCATTTTTTCAAGCTCCTAGTTGTGAGCTGAGGTCAAAAGCCTCTCTAAAGCTGGAAGAAGAAACATTAGGAGGAACCAAGGCTCTGCAGGAGAACCTATTCTCCTCCTGTGGACACCAGAGAGCACAAGAGAATAAGATGTCTCTGTTTTTGTGTGAACGATTAAACAAATTGGACTTTTATGTTATTTTTTGCCACAGTATCATCTGCGTATTGAAATATTGTTATACTGCACGGAACTGGTACAAACCTGAAACTTTAGCATTATTACAACTTTGCTTCTGAGTCAAGCTTGAACTTCCAGAAGTATTTTGCAGCAAATCTGCTCAAAATGCATGACCTGATTTCAGCAGCACTCACAACTACTGGTACACCAGCATCTGGGAAATCTGGAGACAACCTGCCTGTGGGTTACAGCGAGGGAGCGTGATGCTGATTGGTTTGTCACATCCCAACAGAAACATTAACTCCGAGGTCCTGAGGAAGCAGAGAGGCAGCTCCTAAGCTGAGGGTCAAACTAATTTGTGGGAGACTGTGGATATTCCGAATGAGACGGCCTGTTCCCTGTGGGCAGAGAGCAGACAGCCTCAGCTCAAGCTGCCGAGCTCCACGATGACATGCCGTTCTGTTATAGCTTAAATTGAACTGTCTGACTGGAAGCATGAATGACTGCCTGTAGATCCTGGTTTGTCACATGTCTGTCATTCAGACAGGGCTGATTACATGCAGCATAAAGACTGACATATGTGCAAATCAGCCTTAATATTAAAACAACCTGTCTAAAATTGTGTGAGTGGCCCAAAACAGCTCTGACTACAGAAGTGTCCTCAGGTTGTGGTTGCATGATCCTGCTGAAAGAGGAACTGCCATTAAGGAACAGCGTCTTAATGAAGGGCTGATCTTGGTCTATAGTGATGTTTAGGTGTCAAAGTAACGCCCACATGAATCCAGGATGAATCCCTTCTTCACAGTGCATCCTGGTCCATACAATCCCAACGATTAAAATGATGTAGAATAAAATGTGATGCATCAGACCAGGCCACCTTCTTCCTTCTTTCTGTCTATTCATTGTAGTTCTGTTGTATGTAGTCAGACCTATAGTGCAATAAGCATCACTCCACACTTGCTGACTCTATTTATTGTTTATCTGTTGTCTGCTAAATGTTGTATGTTGCTGTGTGTTGCACTGTGGTCCATGGAGAAACGTTGTTTCATCTACATACGTGTAGACAGCTGTTGACGACAATAAAATAACTTTGGACCTTGAACCTTGATGGTCATTAGAGATGTGAACCTTCACAGGCCTCACGATTCGATTACAATTATCATGTCAACGATTCGATTCAATATCACGATGCATCCCAACAATTTTATACTTTACATTTTTATGTTTTCAAATACAAGCAGTGAGATGTAAGCTCTCGTTTTTATTCAACAAAATCGGAAAAATGTGACCATTACACTAAATTGTAAACAGAAATAAAGAATACTTACATAGCTAATCAAAACGTAAACAGAAATTGTGCCCATAGCATTAAATTGTAACCAAAATAAGTAGTACAGGCCTGGCCTACATCTTCAATGAATATGGTCAGTCTTCAAAAACAAAACATTCTGCAGTGCTACTTTTTCACTAGATATTTAAAATCAAGCAATGTCATCATGATATAATGGATTATGTCCTGCCACTGCATCGATGCATCATCGCCCATGTCTGCATCGCGATTATGTGATTAATTTCAACACCCCTATCTGCTTGACCTTAGGGCAGCATTCGACACCACAGACCGCATTATTCTATTCGACAGACTTAAAAACCTGGTTGGGCCCACAGGAATAGTTCTATCCTGCCTCTTCTTTCACCTACGTCTAAACGTCCACAGCGCTGCTGGTAGGACAGTCAGAGCAAATTTTTACACTACCGTCACTCTGGTGTGAACACAGCATTAGGTTGGAAGGGGAAAGAGCCCCCACAATTAATGTCTGGGACCTAAATACCATCTCAGTTTTCAGGGTTGGCTGAAAACCTACTTGGGCTTTGGTAATTAATGTTGCCTGTTAGATCAAAGTTGAGGGTCTAGGAGTTCACTGGGATTTCAGTTCTGTCACTCCATCGTTCTCAAGTGATCCTCCTCAGCTCTGACCTGCCTGAGACACTTTTCAAACTTTTCAGACTCTTTCGTACCCTGTACATCAAAACAAAACTAGTCCAAACCCCCCACCCCACCCGCGCCCCCCCTGAGTTGGATGAGTTCTCTACACACTTTAATCGTTCATACTTCTGCAAACTCTACTGGTCAACAGTGGCTAAGGCTGCATAAATCTGCTCGTTATATATTGTTAGTAATCTCTATTGAGATCATTTTAGTTCTGGTGCCATCTGGTATTGACCAGAGGCGTCAACCTTTTGAGTCCAATGTTTCTTCCTCCAGCTTTAGGAAACCTTTCCTCACTCTTGGCTTTCTAACTAGAGGCTTGGACCTGGATTCTGTAAAGCAGCTGATTGACAAAAACCGCTCCATAAAACATTTTACAGTTTGACTGACCATTGTGGTACACTGCTGTTTTTGTCACGGCTCCATTAATTAATATGGAACATCTGGTTGAAAATGGTGCATAAGTTTCAACCTACCATACCACCAGTGCCAATAATTCACAAGACTTCAAAAGTTTGGACACACCTTCTCATTCAAAGATTTCCTTTGGTTTTTTTTATCTACATTGTAGATTAATACTGAAAACATCACCTATTCCTCTGATGACAGCTTAGCACACTCTTGGCATTTTATCAATCAGATCCATGAGGAATCAACCTGGAATGGTGTTTAATTAACAGGAATTCTTCCTCAAGAGTTCATTAATGGAATTTCTTGCCTTCTTAATGTGTTTGTGATCATCAGTTGTGATGGTGGGGTTGGTACACAGTAGGGGTGGGCGATATACCAGTATACGGTTAACCGGTAGAAATTTGTCAACCGATAGAGATTTTGGTCTATCGTCTTAATCGCGAGACGTTGCACGTTGTACCGTAATTTCCAGTCTATAAGGCACCCCAGACGCTTCAAGCGGCAGCAGAATCATCAGAATCAAAAAACTTTATTGATCCAGGAGGAAAAAGCTTAAAAACCATTAGCATTAGCATTAGCAGCGCGCATTAGCATTAGCAGTGTGCGGCAGCCAAAACATAGGCTCATACAAAATAACTCTCTCTACCTACATGTTTACACGGGGCACAGCTTACTAATACTAAACAAACTGAGAACTGTAGAAAATTGGGGAACAAATGACACGAAGCAGCCACACACACGCGCACACACACACTCTCTCTTCCTCTCTGTGTCTGTGTCTCTGCTCCGTGTCTCAGAGAGAGAGAAAGTGTGCCTGCGTGTGTGTGTGTGTGTGTGTGTAACCTCCCGCCTTCAGCGGTATTTCACCATTTCAAGACGCACTTTCTATATTTATAGATATATTTTATACGGAAATGTAGCTGAATTTACGTTCATATTTCTTACAAAAGAAATATGGCATTACTGTATACTATAATATAATTATATTATAAATATGGGATTACTGTATAATAGAATATAATTATATAATTATATTCTATTATATAATTAGTGTGAGCTGTCTTTTTTTTTATAGTTTGTTTTTAGCTTTTACAGAGCTGGTATACGGTCAGACACTATGTTAGTACCTGTTGTGTTGAGAAAAAAACATTAAACTTACAATACATTGCAGTAAACAGTATGGCTGTTTTTTAATTAAAGTAATGCTGCAATTCACAGCTTAAATAAAATTACATTATATAAAACAGTTTCTTTGTGTTTGAATTTTTATTTATGCATATATATCGTTATCGAGGTAGAAAATTGCTTCTACCGTGATAGATTTTGGTTATATCGCCTACCCCTAAAGTTAAGGCAAGGTTTTATTAAATGAGTATATTTTTTGGACCATTCCTGTTGGTCCATAAAGAAATGGGTAAACACGGTCATGTCAAATAAAACTAGACAAATAAACGAAATCTAGAAGTATTTGTTGACCTGTGAAGTGATTACTTGGGCAGTTGGTCTGGAGAGCTTAATGCAAAAGGCAGAGAAGTGGATAAAACTACAGAAACAAGCTTTTCTAGTTGTTTTTTTGTTTTTTAATAGAGCCTGTAAGGGTTCCTCTTCATTCTCTCAGTTCACGGCTGAATAAAGTGTTGCATTGTAGGACAGAATGGGCAGCGTAATTAAATAGGCCTTTGAAAGCATGCTGCTGGCTAAATGAGGAAACTGGATCTGAGGGGAGCTCAGTGATGCTGTTCTTGTCTTTTCTTTTCTCCTTTTTCCTCAGGATAGTTAGAATATGTTCAGTCAACAGTAAAAGCCCATTTGCATTGATTCTTGGGTCTAAGTCCGCATGTGTTGTATTTCACAGGAGCTGTGCCAGTGTAGGCCGTCAGATGGCAACTGCTCGTGCTGTAAGGAGTGTATGCTGTGCCTGGGCACGCTGTGGGAGGAGTGCTGTGACTGTGTAGGTGAGTGTGAGACTGCTGGTTGACCCCAAAACTTAACCGTTCCCTCTTCCGTGATGCTGTGGAATTGGAATCCGTTGCTAAATTGGGAGTGTTTTCTGGGGCGGCTGGTGATCTAGTGGTTAGGGAGTTGCCCCTGTGATCAGAAGGTTGTGGGCTCGAATCCCAGGACTGCTAGAGGCACCACTGAGGTATCCTTGAGCAGGAGACCCCACCCCCCTGGTGGCTACCCAGTGCTTCACTTGGTGAATGAGTGAAATGCAGAGAGAGAATTTCACACTGGGGCTGCTTTATTTTACATTTTAGTCCAGTGTAGCCCCTCTCATGGCTCTCTCACACACACACACACACACTCACACACACTCACACACACTCATTTATGGATCTTGCTAGTTCCATAATGTTCATACACATAGCAATTTTCAAAGGAATGTCAAAACGATGTGAAACTTTTGGAATTTATGCTAAGAACTGACTCATTGTTTTTGAAACTGCACTGCAGGGCACTTTATTTTGAAGATATTACTTTTCCTTTCATTCTTTTTCCTGCTGGGAGACCTTTTAAACAAACATTTTGCAAATCATACCAGCGCTGTCTGATTTGTCATTCTTGCGTTTGTATTTTTTTTTTTTATAAGGTAGGCTGCTGTTCATTCTTATTCCCTTCTGTGAGGAAGATGAGTGCTGTAACCTGCTGTATGTTCAGTGTTTGAGAGCACCACATGCTGCTCCTGCTGTTGTGGTGTCTTGTTTGAGGCTGTCAGTATTTTGATCACAGCTGTGTTTGCTTTCCTGGGCTCCCTCTCAGGCATGTGCAACCCCAAGAACTACAGCGACACACCTGCCACCTCGAAGAGCACGGTGGAGGAGCTCTACAGACCCATTCCCTCGCTCTTCAGAGCGCTGACTGAAGGAGAAGCGCCCATCAACATGATGGTCGTGTCCTTTCCTGTGGCTGAGGAGCTCTCTTACCACGAGAACCTAGTCTCCTTCTTGGAGACAATGGAGGACCAGCACCAGAACATCTCGCTTCCTGGCAACAGCATCCACGCCAGTTATGATAACACCCAAGGTAGGTGTAATGTTGACTTTTTTTTCTATTAGACCTTTTCTTTTGATGCACATTTTAGCTGTTGACTTTTTTTGGTTCAGCCTCACAGCTTTTCATGTTCACCTTCTCTGTTGCTGAACTTCTACTAATTTGCTGGAAAGCAAATTCCTTGGAAATGAACTTGATCTCTACATTTGCATCCAGGCTCCTTAATTGGACTCCCACAGAGGTGTTACTCTTCAGGAGATAAATCTCTCGAAATCTGTTTCTAACCCCTGAAGGCTTGGCTAATTAGCTGATGACTTGAATCAAGAGTGCTTAAAGAAGCAGAATGTAAATCTCTGCAGACCTGGAACAATCCCAGTTCAACACACCTGATCAAAAAAGTTTATATAGGAGTTGTTTGATTCTCATTGCAATATTGGCCTTCGTAATACTGATGTTACAGCAGGACTGAAATGTGGAAACAAGCCTTCAAACTCAACAGTTTTTAAAACATTAAAGATTAACTGGTGGTTTTAATAATGCATTAGTTCAAAAATGCAGCTACATTATTGTAATATAGTTTTTTCTTTTTTGCTTCTTTCTTCATCCATTCTGTGCAGTTCTTTCTTGAAACTCAAAATGTAAAATAAAACAATTCTTTACTGCTCATTGCATTAATATTGTTTCTCTCCTTTCCTCAGATAACATGTGCACTGTGGTGTATTTTGATGACTGTGTGTCGATCCGTCAGTGCAAGCAGTACTGCGAGTCGATGGGTGGCTCAAAATACCGCTGGTTCCACAACGCGTGCTGCGAGTGCATCGGACCGGAGTGTGTCGACTATGGCAGCAAAGCAGTGAAGTGTATGAACTGCCTCTTCTGACCCTGGGCTGTTCGCATGCCTTCGCGGGCACTGTGGGTGGAGACATGCCACTAGAGGGCGATACAACCGGACCACAGGCTCAGGAGATGCTGACCTGAGAAAAAAAAAATGCTACAATCATGTAAATTACAAGCCCTTGTTTTTTTTGCTCTTTGTGTTACACTTTTACACTTTTCATAGGTCCCTAGCAGAGATTATATATATGGATTTTGTCCTTTTTATATACTTTTCTTCAACTTTTTGCATAGCTAGTTGCTCTTCAAGTGGTACTTCCTATGCCAAATAAATGCTTTTAAAAGTGTAAGAAGAGGGCTGCCATACAAAATAGTTTTGTTAGCGAATTGTTTACTGTCATTAAGGGCACCATATAAACACTTAAGACAACTTTTATAAGGCATTTCAATGGACAAAGTAGCTCTGATCATGCATGTCATGTAACTTTAAACTGCTCACTGATTTTTGGCTTAATCCAGAGTCATTTGGTGGATTAGTCATAGACATTCCTCTACTTGCAGGCCTAGAGGTTATATTTATGACTCTTCTCAGGGTGTGGATGTGGAACTGATGCTTTTCCCTGGGGCTCTTTATACACATGGACCAAGGTTGTTATTCCAAGAAACCTGTGCCTTTATTTTTCTCTGCCTTACAATAGTGCTTATTAAAAGACAAACATTTGGTTCTGATTATGCTTCTAGAGTAACAATGTAAAGTTTGCAGAGGGGAGCAGTGGGTTACCGCATGAGCTGGGCATATAGCAGCACATCTGCTGAAAACACAATGTGACCAGGAGGCTAGGAATGCATGCTTTAATGCTACTTTTACGGGGTTGGTAAACACCAAGAATCAACTTTTTCAAACCTGAGTTCTAAAAACTGCTTATGATGTGAAAAGGCTATCACTGTACTGCAAGTCTAATTTTTACTGAGTTGCAGTAAAAAAACGCAACTCAACTGAGTTCATATGCTATTGTTACCATGCATTTTAATTCAAATGTATTTTTTCACAAATGGTCATGCAAGTGTCATTACACCTCTCCTTTAGTGTTTTCATTCCTCTCTTTGGAGTTTCAGCATGCAGGTGCTTGAATCAGCCAGCCCAACTCCCCCAGAACAAGAAAGGATGAGGGAGCAAGGCACTTTCACACTTTTTTTTAATGATTGAATCTGGATTCTGGGTCAGATAACCCATGGTTGAGCTCATTTGAAGGGTGATGCGGTCTCCTCCCTCTGCATTGCATTCAAAGCCACACAAAGGAGTCTTTCTCTCCTGGGAGGAGATGGGTGAGGTCACATGACTACTCAGTCTTGGCCCTAATAGCAGAACTTCAACATGGCATCATCACTAGCCAGCATGTGAAAGCTCTTTGGCATTGCTGAGTTTATCAGACAGTCGACTTGCATGTTAGCAGTTAGATTAGTGGTGAAGAATTGTTTTCAGACAGCCACAGTATAGTGTTTGGGTACAAATACATACCTTCAGCCATGTTAAGTTGTTTATGCAGATATATTTCAGACATGATAAAACTTTCTCTATAATCAGGTGCCAGCAGTAGAGTCAAAGGAATATTTTTCTGATGCCAAACTATTTAAAACAAGGGAAAATGCCCATGTGAACTACATTCTTAATAAAGATCATGCAGGTAGCAGGACTAATATGGTCATTAGGTTTGTATATTTCCCTTGTGTTGTCCAAAGAATAATTTTGTACTGCCATCAAGTACAAAACAGTAACCAATATGTGCAGCAGCATCCCACTTTCCACAATGGAGATTACTTTTCTCACATTTCCACACAAAAGTATAAAAACTTCATTGCTAAAAGTTCATTGCTTGAATGGCCCCAGTTCATTAATATTAAAGACACTGTTAAAGAAGTTCACCTTCTAGAAGGTGCATGATACTGCAAACAAAGGTGAAACGAAGCATCAGTCTAGACAATACGCTGCATTTGAACTTTTATTTTGGGAAGGTTAAGAGAACATATCAATTCTATTCATAATCACTGACCAAAATGGAAAAAAAGAACAGTTGATAAGGATATGTACAGTACAGGTGATGCTTAGGCCATGATGAAGCATTTAATTTTCAGGTTAAAATACCCCAGGTTTTTGCGATGTGCAACAACCACACCATTGGATAAGGAGTTTCCACATACTCTGCGAAATGGACCGCTTGCGATTTTGGTTTTAAAAAATGCAACAGTTCTTTTGTCCATTAAGACATAGGGGCCCTCCGTGCCGGGGAGCCCCGTGTCCATGGGTACAACAATGTGCTGCACTAGACTTAAAAACATTGGCTGCTCGAGCCCTTGAGGAGGAAAAACAAACAAAAAAAAAAAAAAACGTGCTTTGTCAATCTGCAGCTCCCAGACTGCACAGAGGAAAAAAGGCTGAGGTGGTTACAGACTCCCCATTTTGAACAGATCTGTAGCATATGCGTTGCTCACAGTACAGTATCAAAACAGAAATAGAGATAAAATGAGGGAAACGCTTGGCGCTACAGTCTTTCCTGCTAACGTGGTTTTGTGAAGCTGAGAATTACTGGCGTCCTGCTACGGAAGAGAGAAATGAAGGTCCATCAGTATGAGCCAGAGAAAGGGAATGGGTGAAAGAAGATCAATGTCACCCACAGCATGGGTTCGGGATATGTTGACATTTTTACTGCTTCACTGTAGTTTTTGATGTTTTGACAGCTCCAGATATTCAAGTATTCTCTGCTTTTAAGGAAGACACTTTTAAGGCTTCTGTGGCAAAAAGGAACGCACAAAAACAAAGTTTCGTTGTAGTGAGTTGCTCTCAAGGGAATTAGAGTTGGTTGACGCTTCTCCCAGAGCAGATATTTCTCAGTCTTTGTGCCCTTGGTAGAGGCCAGTCCATGCCCCTCAGCCACCATCCAGCATGAAGCTGGCAGGTGGTGTGTGCGCGAGTGTGTGTGCACTCAGTAGGTGGAGGAAGTGGTGCTCATGGCGTCCTCATTAATGCGTGTGCTTCCTGGGTGCACGCTGGCAAAGTATTTGACATCCTTGTCCATGTCCATCTGCAGGGCCACCAGCGTCTGCTCCAGGGCCTCTTGGTGCGAGTTGGCTGAGTGTAGAAAATATTCTACAAATGACAGGGGAGAAAGTTTTAAGTTCTCACCAAACATACATTTAATGGATATACAGTGTTCATTTTTCAAGGACGTGTCATATTCGATATTCATTATGTACCCATTTAATAATTTTTTCTGCATAAACAATTCATTGTACACCTTATGCCTCAGTCATTTAGACACTTATTCTAAAAAAAAAAAAATCAGGTGGTGAAACCCTACATACAGATTAGAAATGGGTAGTATCTAAAAAATTAATACGGTATTAAAAAGCAAAACATTTACAAACACTGAATATTAACTAAAATTTAAATAAAAAAAATAAGTTCTAACCCAAAAAACATTTCCAATATTATCCTTAAAATCCAAACTGAGGAGTATAAGTGAATATAAGCTTATTTGTGGCATACTGGTATGATGGTAATTATGAAACTAACACCTCATGCTGGTTCAGCATGTTTTTTTTATTCTTAAACCTTTAAAAGTAGGCCAGCACAACTGACAGCAAAACACTTTTATTCCTGCATGTTTTCAGAGAGCTCGCTACGGCATCATAAAAAGGCCCCAAAAACACTTTTAATATGCAAAGCTAATGTCTGTAGCCTGCTGATAACTACCAGGGAAAAGAAAGTCATTTCTGAGTTATGATTAAGTTGGTTCCGTTTGATAATTCAGGAGTTCCCAGGAAAAGCAGAGAAACCAGAACGACATGTTTCTATTGTAATATATATTTATATCATAAACTTGAGTTCAATATCAAAGGTTTATGTGAATGTCCCAGTACAAAGATGATTTTTAGTAGTGCCAAATAACCATGAAATAATTTAAAATGTTGCAACTACTGACATTATTGTTGGTTGGAATAAATTATGCTTTAGGGCTTCATTTTGAAAGTCTTATTTGTAACCAGTCTGTTGATCACAGAATAACCTGAGACTAAAGAAGATTTTTTTAACACAACACACCACAAAGACAATGTCCTCCATTAAACTGCTGAATAAACTCTGACTAACCACGTTCCATAAGGCTCTGGCGCAAGGTCTTGGCCAGCAGCACACGGACATTGGGCACAGGGTCGCATGCCAGCTGCAGCAGAGGAGCCAACAGGTGCTCAGAAAAATGCTCCAATGCAACACAGTCCTCCTCTATGGCAAGCTGGAGAAAGTGAGTATTGAGGAAAACGGCACGAGAGAGAGAGAGAGAGAACAACGATGAGCAATAGTAAAAAATGCTAGTAGGAACATTTCATGTGGCTGTCCTTACAAATAAAGGTTGTTTTATTCTCGAATGACCTGAGCATCTCGCAGGCTGCTCCACAACACAAACTGAAGATGCACACTGGAAGCAAAAACCCCTCTACACTGGCCATATGGCAGCAATGCTCCCGTTTCAACCATTTTTCACTGATTGTTTTCTAAAGGTACTTAATAATTGTGCACAACAGGGTACATGTAACTAAATGCAGAAATAAACAAAACAAAATGCACAAACTGTATTCAAAATGTAATGCCAAAACTGTGAGATTAAAAAAAAATCCTTTAAGCCAGTTTGGTCCTAATTCAACAGTGTGGGTGTTCGTACTTACCTGACACACAAATGCAAAAGCCTGGCGCCCTGACCATTTTGGCGAGTGGCAGAATTTATCCACCAACTCGCCAAGGAAATCCACCAGCAGTGCAGGACATGTGGAAAGCTTTCTAATAATCTCACTGACCTGAATAGAGAAACAAAAAGAAATACAGCACTGTGCGAATAAAAGGATTTGTAAGTGTTTTTTGCCTGTATGGTACACTGTTTGGATGTCCAGGAAAGAATAATTCCCACATTCAAATACAAACATACAGGAGAAACATAATGGGCTGTGTTTGTATAACTGCACATACCAGTCTGTAGGAAGTCCACCGCACAGAGGACACTCTGTCTGTGCAGAGGCAGAACGCAAGAGGCCTCAGGTAATCATACACATCCTGCCCACTATACAGCTCCAACAACAAGACTAACTGCCTGTCAGACACAACACAAAAACATTTTATAGAATAAAACTGCCCATGTACAGATATACGCATCACGATACTCATTCAATCGAACTGAATACGACAAAGAAGCAGAAATTATTTGTTAATGGGTACATTTAACCCCTGTCCTGAACTCCATTTCAAACAGCAATTAAATCATTAACATATATTACACATTTATCTGCTGTAATTGTCAGGGGAAAAAAAAATTTGCTACCATAAGGTACTAGTGTAAAAGGCTACATTAATTAACACAGGTGCAGATTGTAAATGGTGTGGTGACAAAATACCAAATATAAAAGCAGTATGGTAATTGTTTGTGGCAGCCAATTAACATAAGTAACACTGGAACAACAGGAGTACTGTGAAAAACTTAAAATAAATAAATACTTCAGACAGTAATCAAATTTGGGTATCTGAGATTACTGAATTACTGACATACCGCCTTGGAATTTCAAAGGTAGGGCAACACTGATATAAACCAATTAACATCAAAAGATCATACTCTGCCAGCTCCGATCTGAATCTCCAGTTCCTGCTGTTGTCTGTGACCAGGAACTCCTGCAGTTGGTACAGGTACTTCCGCCTAGTTTCCTGATGTAGCAGCTACAAGAGGAACAGAAATTGCTGAGTTAATAGCTGTATTGTGTGATTGATTGTGTGACAGAACTGCGAGAACTGAAACTGATCCAAATACACAAAGACAGCTGCAGAATAACAGCTATGCACAACAAATGAATGAAAAAAAAAATGCTGTATTGAGCAGCCACTATATAAATCTGACTGCCTACTCAGCAACATCTTCTGAAGTGCTGACCAACCTTGAGGAAATCGTAGAGGTGTCTGAGGACTCCTATTCGCACCTCGTCCAGGTCCTTCAGGAAGCCGTTGAAGATGGGCACTAGGTCCTCAGCAGTCAACTGGTCCCCCAAAATCAGTGCCAACTCATGTATGGAGAAGGCTAGCGTCCGCCGCACCTTCCACTGAGAGGGGAAATTAAACAGAAAATGCGAGGTAGGAACATAATCAGAAAGGAAAAAAACAAAATGGAAAAAGGAGGGGGTGGCGGAGAGATATATTGCATATACATGTATATCTTTATTTCCTCTTATTGAGCATGTTTTGGACAAAGAATTTCCCTCTAGATAAATAAAGTTCTCTCATCTCATACTCTGAAGGTACGCTGTGTGTGTTGTGAGAGAGACAGAGAGAGAGACGGAGAGAGAGAGAGAGACGGAGAGAGAGAGACGGAGAGAGAGAGACGGAGAGAGAGAGACGGAGAGAGAGAG
>JBBPCY010000007.1:21881574-21910602 GCA_037974405.1 Brachyalestes nurse | reverse complement strand
ATCGTGCGATCAATTTATTTTAAAGCGTTATAGAAAATAAATTAACACAAATAGTTAACGCGTTATTTTTAACAGCCTTAGTAATAACGCAACTGTGATGTTCCCTATTAGAAAAATGAGCACAAAGCACCTGTGTGTGTTACGCTGATCAACAACAGACTGCTGTGGGTAAAAGGTTTACCTGCAAATTAGACATTTTTCATCCTTTACCTGTTGTTTGGATTTTTTCTCCTCTTCTGGACTCATACTGCTGTCACTTAACTCTGATTCATCGCAATGACTCATTGGTAGGGTGGAATCACGGCTCTGAAATACACAAACACGTTACGGTCTCAGACGTGTGACTCAATTCAGCAATTATGCTAACTTATTTATCACACAGGGGAGTACACAAACAGGTTTAAATAAGAATGTGCAACATATAGTAGACATAGGGTCTACCTATATAATCAGTGGTAAAAACTGATCTTAGATCAGCGGTCCTCCGTGTACCTCAACATCAGACGAGTCAATCAGAGGAACATGGCGAGAGCTGAAAGGGTTGTCATGGGCCTGCCGAGGCTCCAAGAACGCCTCTTCAAGGTGCGTATCCAACGTTGTGGCTCTCAAAGCTGCAGTCAACACATCTACTTGTGCTGTCAAACAAACAAGATTAGGGATGCTGAATGTCACTGCCCAAATTTATATTTATATTTATTAATAAAATGCTGACTACATAGAAATGCTCACTACAGTTTTCTGACTCAACAACACATAGGGAATAAAACAGTCCTGTGGAAATCCTGGAAAAACTACATTCTTATGGATACTAGAGGATCAGAGCCTGAATAACTTGACTGCTCAAGGCAGAAAATTCTGTTATGCAGGGTTTTGGTTTGATGCAGGTCTGAACATGCTACTTTTGCGCGACCAAAGCAACCAGTGATTAACACAGATACCTGCTTGCTTTGTCAAACACGCGTTATTGCGCAATACTAGACCTTCTCAAACAGATACATATCTACAGTGCAAAACCATAATAGCACAGGAATTTAGGCTAATGGCAAATATTACCAAACCCAATTGCTCTACACATTAAGGATCAACTGGATAATCATAATCCTTTTACCATTCACATCATGATCTTATGACATGCAAATGTATACATACAGGTTAAAGAGGATATCATGCAAGCAAAAGCTAAATCCATAATTCCAAACATCATATTTGAACTATATGATTTTTTCTTCTAATTTCCTGCTTTATTTTCCATTCCTATTTGTTCTGTTTTGTCACACCTACATTTTTAATTTCAATACAAGACTTTAAAGAACAATGAATGGCATTTTTATACCAAAGGTAGATGACAAAATTTTAGTGAATTTTATACAATAATTATTGTTGCTCAAAAACAGATTGTAGCATCCAAACATGACACTACACACACACTGTGACCATCATCTGCAAACAGAAAAAAAAAACACAATAACAAAAATAATCCTAGTGAGACAATGCAAAACACCTCTTACATTGTCACATTCAAAGGTCAGAAGAAGGCTAGTCCAAACTTCTCATGTTCACACAAGCAGTGCCAGCAGAGCAGCAAGAGAAACAAGAACCTTAACTAATTTTTTATTTTTTGAAAAAGACACCAGGAATATTAGGCTGTTTAAACCATGGCTTTGGCATTTATTTATTAGATGCTTTATGGTGACAGTAAATCAAGTTAGTTCAGCTGTCATTAGCCATTACGCCTCTTTTGTGGCACTCATGACACACTAGAATATGGGAAATTCAGCGTCTGATTTACCCAACCTGACGTAAAACTACAATCATAGTGTTCTCTGTTGTGACTGGTAAAATGGTAATATTCCAAATGCTATTAATTACTTTAAAAGAGTAATATATTATAGTATGCGATATGTTTTCCTTGAGCTTCACTGATGCGAACACTAATGTGAGGCAATAACCCCAGAATAGGATAAGACAGATTTAACATGACAACAGTTCAATAAGACAGCTTGTTAATTGTTACTATGATATTGAAATCAGAAGAAAACACCCTAATACAAGCCTGGGCTTAGGGCAGCTGAAACAGGTTTGCGGGAATTATCGGTAAATGGACTGGATCATATCCAGAAGTAAAGTAGAGAGTACAATAAATTCAATTAATCATCAAACAGGATGATGTAATATTATTGGGACATCTAAGGGCGTCAGTGTGGAAAGTGTTGTTTGTAAGTGCTAATATTCAGAAGTCCCTCATAACCTGTATTTGGTGTGTCATGGCTTCAGAAAGCTTCATCACCAAAGACCAATACTGGGGACCCCCTCTGTGGGTCCACATGCAGGATTACAATTCCTTTCCTAAGAAACATAACTACATACCCAACATGTTTCATATTAGTTACTTAATGATTAGACAAGACTTACAAATTATTATTAATTCTAGAGATGATCACTGCAGTCACATACAAATATTTAGGGATCCTCAAAAGGGCACACTGTGAAGGTTTCTGAGCGAGAGCGGTGAGCTGCTGTCATTAGATCCGTGGCAGAGAAACGCAGAATTAGCCGCAGCTGCAGCAAGGAGCTGATGACCTCGTGCTGTTTGTGGCACGGCAGAAATAAAGCAGCACTGTTGGCTAATGAAAGAAGCATAGAACTCGGTCTTCCTCTGAATCAATACAGGCAGCGTGAAGAAACCCCTCACACCGCACATGATTTAAGGGTTGGGTTCAGGAAGGCAATGAACTTCCTATGTTGCTGATATGTTAAAGGCATTTAATATAGAATTATTGGGCCTGTTGTTATGCAAGGCATCCCTTTGTTAAATTAGTAGCAATCAATTTACTTTACTTAAATAGAATAAAATAAATAAATGCAAGTTATTAATTTAATGCATGTATGTTACATGAAGTCAAGCTAAATTTGTTAACCCATGACTGCGCTAGATCATGCAGTTGTCAACATTTCACACACCCTTTTCTATTCATTGTTTGCCCAATTTCCCGAGCTCATTTCCTTCCACCAGAAACAAAAGCATCAGGGCCTGGCTGCCCAGCCATTTTAAGTCCCTGATGAGAAACGGTTTCTGAAATCCATTACAGAGGGCGAGGAGCATATAACTCGCATGGTCCAATTGATCGCGGAAAACAAATATGTATGGTCTCAATACATCAAGCATGGAATTACTGATGATCTTTAACAGGCCTCAAGGTAAACATTTAAGCAGTTAAGAGGCTGAAGAGCACACCGAATGCATCTTTCAAGGTGCCTAGTTGGCAGACCACCTGAAAAGTCTGAATCCTTAAGTATATAACAGGAATTTGAAATGCTGAGCCAAGCCATAATTTAATGGTGTACGTTGTTGAAGGCCTGCTAGATGCAACTGCTCAGGATTGTTTTTTGGCATAAAATCTTTAAACTGACTAAAACAAGTATTACATTACAAATGCTGAAAAAGGCAGAAAAAGCTGCTGAGATTGAAGAGTTTGCTACTGGCAAAAAAAAATTTTTTACTGAAGGACAACAGGAACTTCACGGCTCATTAGCTTACAATCTAAAGCTTATTCTGCTTTATGCTGCATATTCAGGTAATACAGTAAACCCTCGACATTCGCGTGAGTTTACGTTCCAAAAGCACTCGCAAATAGTGAAAAAACGCAAATTTGTGATGTGGTACAAAAATGCCTATTTGTATAGTGTAAACCCTAAATAAGCCCCCAAATATGCTCCCAAAACACCTTAATTTCATTTTAAACTCAGCCTTATACATTACCCTTAAAGAAAATGTAAAGGTAAACTGCTGTCTCCCACAGTGCTAGACTGTAAAATACTGATGTCACCTCTGTATAGACTGTACTGTAATTCATGCAAGCGCATTTTCTGTCGTTTTCTTTTGTATAAGCAGGTAAATTCAGTAACACATTAATTTAATTTACCGTAATACATTACAAGGCTTTTTGAAGAACAAAACGAAAAACACGAGAACACTTCAGACGCTCCACAGGGGAGATTCTGGAGTGTGTCTGCCAGAGATGCATAGCCAATCAGCAGCAAGGAGAAATAAATAACGTTCTTGGATTGGCTACTTTCAAACCTCCCGTCTCTTAAGTACAGGTGACTGTGATGTCCGGGCCTCGTCCGTCACGGCCCCTCGTCCCTGTGCTGGTTGTTTGTTTGGGGTAGAGCTTAGATCGGGCCCAAAAAATGAAACACGACCCTACCCGAGCCCGAGCACTTCGTGTCCGAGACCAGCCCGACCCGACACATTAACTGTAATTAATGGCCCAAGCCCGATTAAACCCGACATTTTTTTTAATACGTGGGACGTTATAACACACGTTATCAACTCTGGGTGCGTTTGTAAGGGGCTGTTCACATATCGCGTCTTTTGCGCGCTCAAGTCTTTTATTTCAAATGTAGAGGCGCAGCAGCCGCGCTCATAACGGAAGCGACAGTATGCTTGATCATGGCCCGGGCCCGGGTTCGGGCAGAGAATCGAAACTCTAGTTTGGGGATCAGTTCCCTGCCCTGAACCTGAATATTTTGGTTTCCTCCTGACTTAACATTAAACAACCCAGTTTCACAACTTTCATAAGTCGCTTTTCCAACGGCATGTTTCTAGGTCAACTCGATTCTATTTGCCCTTTGGTACCTGGTTCTTTGTTCATAACCCCTTGATGAAGGTGTCACCGCAAGAACCTGCCGTGATGTTATCACCCATGCGACAGACACAGCAACAACGAAGAATACTAAAGGGATGTTAATAGGTTCATGTATTGAGAACTGATCAGAGGATCGAATACTGCAGTTGCTACTACATACGCTATACAGTCGTATTAAAAAATATCAGTAACATGTCTAACCACTGTTATTAATGTGGGGATGTTTTACATACTACAGTGTTGGGCCTATTTATCATATCAGGGATCATGGATCAGTTTGCATACATCAAAACACTCGAAGAGCTTATGTTGTCATATTCTGAAGAGGAAATGTCCCCAAACACATGAGTATGCAAGCAACACCATGATTCTAGACAAAAGGGGCAGAGTTAGTGGAGAGGCCAGCTCAAACCTCTGACCTCAAACCCAATGAAAAATTGCGGGGTGACATTAAAGATGCACTTTCTGAGGCTGAGGACAAAATTGTACCGAACACCTATTACTAGGAACCAGATTTTCCAAATGGAAAATCAAAAAAGGCAAAAAGAGCAACATGTCCTGGTACAGTACAGTGAAAAAGCGGCATTAGTATTAAAATTAACAATATATGACACCACTTTTTCAGCACCAACACTGAAACCTTTAGCAGAGGCTGATTCCAATGCCGGTTTCATTAGTTTTGTCTTTGAAAGTTACTATGCTCTGGTGTGGCCCCGGGTAAATGCAAACCTAGAGGATTAAGCAGTTACAAAAAGTGAGTGAGTGAAGTTACTATACTTTAAAATGAGCATAACAGCATCTTACAGTATGCCCTTAGACCTTAAGTCTGAAACAGTTACCATTATTATTACAGAACAATTGTTGAATTTACATTGTCAATGTGGCCTGCAACCTGGAGACAGTTAATAACTCAACCTGAAGAAAACAGCAATTCACCTATTGGATCTTTTATATATGAGCACGTTTCAATGTAAAAGGAAAAAAAACATGGCTGAACATTCAAAAATAAGAAGTCTGGGAGCATTCCCTTAAACAAAATTAAAAAGCAGTCTCATAGAACAAGTCTGACTTAACTTTACACGGAAGCACAATACCTTCGACTACCTTAACAGATGAACATCCTGATGTAGAATCTGAAGCAGCAGTTCAGTCAGTAAATAATACCCTTCCCATCATGCCAGTGTTCTGACAAGCCAAACTACATCTACTCTGAGGACATGCAATGATAAAACAAGATAACACTACCCTTACAAACAAATACTGAAGCTCACCTTGTTACATTAACACTAGCCACTGGAAATTGAGTATCAGTAGATGTATTTAGCAGGTACTTCAAAATAAATGATTTAACATACATTCAGCTCATCATGCTTTAACAGTGTTGCACATATTAGATTACTATGATGAGGTGTGTTACAAGAATCCCAGGTCTGCATTTAATTTGAGAGCTAGTGATTTGGTATTCTCATGATATTTTAGAAAAAAATTGAATTAAGAAATAGGAACTATATTCATGTTTTTAATTACAATAAACCTAGAAGGCGGGAAGTTGAAGTGCCGGAGTGTTTTTTTTTTTAATCAGTGCATGCCACCTGCAAGCTGGTCTTCAAACAATGCTGTTGCACTCAATGGCTAACCAAAAAGACACACTTAATCACCAATTAATTTACATGAAGCATCAAAATTAGCACTCTAAGCCCACAGAAAGAACACAGGGTGAACACAAACATGACACAATATGTGCTATTTCTTTACAGCAGGGGTGTCGGCACACAATCTGCATTAGATACCAGAGGATCTGCACAAATTTAATCCTGTAAAGCAGGGGTGTCGAACTCCAGTCCTACCCAGTTTGATGGTTCTCCTCCTCAAACCTGACAATTAACTGGTAAGGTGAACCAGGTGTTTCTGAGCAGGGAACTCGCCAAAACGTGCTGGACCACAGCCCTCCAGAACTGGAGTTCTCTGACATCAGCTAGATACTAATAATCACAGATACCAATATGCCATCTCTAATCTTAACTGATATAATACACTGGGATAAAAACACTATTAAAAAACTGTACAGTACAGGGGTGCTTCCAAGCCCTGTAAACATGAGGCAGCCATTAAATCAGCTCTACTCACCTTTGACATCAGGATCATCAATGTGAGGCTCCAAGTTCTCAATGAGTTCCTCCAGTTGCTTCCTGCCCAGAGCAGGTGTGGAGACCTGGGAAGAGGGGCTGTTACTAAAGATCTCACTGCTGTTGTTGCACTTCTGCTCCAAAAGCTCCAGGTCAAGGTCTATCTGTGGAATAGGCATCCTCCAGTAGTGGAAGGAGTTATACAGCTCCTGCTCAGGAATCTCCACTTTCTCTGCCTCTGGGCATGACAATATAGAAGAGTTCTCCTCTGAACTGGGATCTACAAAAGATTCAGAGACTTCGTCATGCAGGTCGTCCTCAGTGGGGGCCTGGGATGGGTTTGTTGGATCCTCTGCCATATGGACTTCTGAGTTAGAATGAGGTTCTTGTGACTGAAGTTCATCCTTAATTGGACCTGGATCTGGGTCATCTGGCTCATGAAGGCACTTTGGGCTCAACCTCTCAGGGTCAACGTCGCAGCAGGACTCATCCAGATGCAAAGCTTCAGCAACCTGTTCCCCTCCCCCCTCTACCGCCACATCCACACCCTCCCGCTCCGACCTGCACAGCTGACTTTCACAGTGCTCCTGAGTACAGGGAGGATTCTGAGAAATGCAGTCTTCTTGTGGGGGGACAGCAGTTTGATTATGTTGGAGGCTCTGAGCACAGTCGTCTGTAGCAGAAGTGGGGGAGCTGTCCACAGCAGGTGTAGTAGTGTTTGGGGATTTCTCACCAGTCCTGGATGAATCAAACAGAGAAAGCAAAAATAAGTGAACTACCAAGCTTATTTCAACATTGAGGCAATGCAAAGTTTGCAAAGAACATAATGCCTATGAAAGACCATTCATACCGCTTGTGTAACTGCTGACTACTCCAGTCAGCCTCTTCTGCCCCTTCTCTGAAGTACTGGCCCACATTAGTGGTTGGGCTGGCAAACGTGGAGATGAATTGGCCCAGGGACTGGAAGGCAGCCTGACGTACCTGATGGTGACATTACATGGAGTAATTATCTATACATACAACACCGACAACACCCAAGACTGTACATGCAGGTACTACGCACACAATCTGAAAAGGTAGGACAAAGATCAAAGCAGTTCTGAAATGTTTTCAGCCATAAAGTACATGTACAAACTAGATACTAGAAAAAGAAAAAAAAAAAAAAAAAAAAAAAAAAAAGAAAAAAAGAACCACCCCCCCCCCCCCCAAAAAAAAACCAAACCAAAAAAATGCCAAACATTTATCTAAACAAACCAGTCCAACTGTTCCAATTCAAACTCAAACAAACATCCTGAAAGGAGTTGCCCAGGGGAGCAGGAAGTCACGCACCCAGCGGGAGGGATCACTGATGAGGTTGATGAAAAGAGAAGAGAGTTTGGTCCTGCGCACTTCCTGAGAGGTTGCTGAGGACACGGTCATGAAGCACTCGGCACAGGCCTTCCGTACCCCCCACACGTTATCTGAGCATAGCTGGAAAAAACGCGGCAGCTGCACAGGAAAAGAAATGTGAAGAGAAAAAAAAAAAGAAAAAACAATAAGCCTGCAATTGGACAGGGAACTCGCTTCCCCTAAAATGCAATTCATTTCATTCCAATAGCTTGTCATCGTTCGCAATCTGGTCAGGTTAGAAAAACACATTTGAGAGGAAAAAAGTCTAACTGTCACCAAGGAATAACATGTGGAAATTAGCAAGCTCCATTCCTTTATCAAATATGTTTCCACATACACTCAAAACATTTTAAGACAATTAAGGAAAATAAAGCCTGATTTACCTAGATTGTACATATAAGTGCTCCAAAACATTAAGAACTCTAACAAACAAATAAAAAGAAAACATACATACCAATAATTCCTCTGTTGCTTCTCCTCCAACAACACTACAAATATCCCCAAAATTTGCTGCACAGACCTTAAGAGAAGAAGTGAAATTTATTCATGGCACATTCAGTCTTAGCAAGTCTACATCAACTTCTCTATCCATGATAGGTTTTAAAAGTAAGAGAGTCCTCATAAATAACCACCTTGCGCACATGGAACATCCTGCAGTCACAACACATCTCACAAAAGCGTGGAAGGAAGAGGCGCTCTGTGATGTCCTTCCCCACCATCGGTGCCATTTTACAAATAATCTGTTTTCAAACAAATAGTTTTTACACAAACACATTAATACTGAACTGATAACAAGCCATCAGATCAGATGACTAAACTGTCTCCTGAAAACTCACTGCCATAGCTTCAGTCTTGACATCATCATTGCTGTCTGGAGCAGTGAGGTCCACAAGGACAGGACAGACAAGATTCTCAATGTCCACTCGATCTATCAGTTCCTGCTCCAGCAGCATCAAAAGGGCTGCCTGACTTGTCTTCCTAACCTGCCAGGCAATTAAGTTGGGAATTGTAAGTCTTGTAAGAAACAAGAACATATATTTCACATTATCACAATGCCTATACACTGATATAGTAGCAATCATTTTCTTTAACCTTTCTTTCAGATATGGGTTGGTGATAGGTTAGTTAATATTAACAGTTTTGAGGCAATCTTAACAAATGGTATGAAAATTGTGATTTATTGTAAGTGGAATCACAGCAATCTTTTGTATTCACAGAATGACAAAAACATGCCACATCTCAAAAGAGTGAGAAAAGTAACTATGTAAACAAAAAAAGGCTTTTTGGTGCTCCAGTCTGACATGGATAATAGTGAATTAAACACATGAGCAGTGACTATAATTCATCACGTAATCATACCTACTAAGCCACAGGTTTTTATAAAGGAAAGTTAAGATGAACTTACCAGGTTGTTCTGGTCCGCTAAGTATCTCACTACAATTGGCAGCAAATACTTTGAAAACGCGAATGGAATGGAAGGCCTGTTCTCTTGGCAGAAAATGGCGATATGAGGAATTTGTTCCATAAGCTCTGCTCGGACCGTAGGCTCTAAAAAGACACAGAGAGTCTAATATAATATGCATGATTACACAAGATCACAGGGCTACAATCATAAAGTGTCATATTTCAGAGTCATAGTGATAAAAGTATAAGCACATGGTGAAAACCAAGGACGTTTTGCAACTTGGCAAATGGAACCACTGCAGGCGTGCAACTTTCATTTCCATGCAGTACAATCACGATGTGCACCAAAGATGCATCAGAATGACACAAACAGGAAAGTAGCCCAAATATGTTCCTCACTATTTAATTGGTGACGTACTTTTTCAAACATATTCTCAAACAATTCTTGCTACTGTATGAATCTAAACAGAAGGATATTTTACCAGGCATACACAATGCAGCTTGATGGACTTGCTGTGCACTCTCCAGCAAGCAAATCAAGCTCTACTCTAAGACCTCTCTAGACCATGTGTCAGAGGTAAGTGGATAGGGTTAGACAGTTAGCTATAAGTGCAAAAACGCAAAAGTGTTTCTTTTTTGTGAAATGCTACCTTAGAGCAAACCCTTTAATAAGTCACAGCAGCTCCATCAAACATTAATGGGCCCCCTCAGTCTTGGTGTCCTGCCAAAGGGATGCCAAAGGGATTGAGTTTTCCAATTGCTTTTGAAAAACTCAACCTGAGACGTGTGAGGGACAGGAGATACTTTTGAATACTGTTTTTGCTAAGGAAGGTGTGAACAAGTACAAGCAGTTATATGAAGGAGAAAAAAAAGCCCAAAAACTGTAGATGCAGAATATTAGGAGAAAAACTAAGCTGTTGTGTCAGGGTTCAAATCATGGCTTACCCGAGTCATCAGCAAGTCTGCTTACTCTCTCCAGAACTGCAATACAATCCTTCTCATCCTCACTGACTGCTTTAAGCGTATCCAGCAAACTCCGGGCCACCATCTGTCTGTGGGTGAAATACTAATGAATGGTGTCTCCCATGGTGAGCATCCTCTGCATACTAATGTTAAAATTAATGCACACACATATTTAAAAAAACTGACTGGGCCTTAATTTGTGCAATCTAGTGTTAGTATTAGTGTTACTTTTTCTACCATTAAGTCATTTATTTCAAACCAAACATTTGATTCTTTTGTTGCAAAAACAGACAGTTGCTCAAAACAAGAAGTCTTAGACTTAGTCTACCTACCTGTGCCTACCTGTGTCTGTCTGAAACTGAAACTTTCACTGATGTAAATACCCACCAGGTGAGACATCAGCAAAATTCAATAGAATAACAAATCTAATCCACATACCTGTTAAATATGTTTTCGCTTGCGACGTATTTATCCAGTCTGCCGAGGGGCGTCAGCATCTCATCTTGCGATACAAAATCCAAGGCTGAAGGTATAATAATGACGTCAGACTCTGAGCTGTAGTCATCCACACCAACTATTAGAAACATTGGAAAATAATGAGCAGAACCCACCACCCAAAACCACTCTGGCAGCGAAGACCTTTACCCACGAAGAAAGACACCAAATGCACACCGTCAAGTTTAGCAAGAATATAAGAAGAGACATGCCAAATGTAGTTCTTAGTTACATTAAGAAAATAAAGCGAGAATCTGTCTTGATCCCCCAGACATATATGGTTGCAAAACGGACAGACTCCAGTTTGACTCCAGAAAAGCCCCAGTAGATATAGACACAAGCCAAAAACATATTTAATGCACTTTGTTCATGCTTCGTTGTGTGTATGTATTAGTAACTAATATTTCTGAGCAGCTGCTTTCCAAACATCTCCATCACTAAAGAAACAACACTCGCATTTCGTCCTTTTAAGACTGAGGGACTTGTAACTTAAACAAAACTCCAAAGCAATTCGGTAGGATGCTTTAAACTCCTTTTCTTGGAGCAGGAGCTTTTCTATACCCTCCAATAAAACAACCAACTGCACATTGTCAAGTTTAGCAAGAATAAGAGGAGACATACCACATGCAGTTCTTGGATATGTGGAGAAAATAACGCCAGGATCTGACTTGACTACCCAGACATATGCCACCTCTAAGGTTGAGAAATGAGACTAACTTGACAGACAAGGAGTTTAACTTGAGTGTCAAGTCTCCAGAAAAAGCCCCAGAGGACACAAGATAAAGACAGATACATTATATACTTTGTCCATGTGTCTATATGTGCGTAAGTTATTAACTAATATTTCAGAGCAGCTGTTTTCTTAACATCTCCATCAATGGTATAGCCTCCTTCCAGGATTAAGGCACGAGAAACTTCAGTAACTTAATACTCCAAAGCAATTCGTTAGGACCCGTCTTCTAATAAAGCAAGTAAGTGCACAATATCAAGTTTAGCAAGAATATAAGAGTAAACAAGATCTTAGACACGTAGAGAAGACAATGCAAGAGTCTAGCTTGACTACCCAGGCATATGCGATCTCTAACGAGGAGACAAGAGGCAAAAATGACAGATGCGGAGTTCAAATTAAGTCTCCAGAAAAGCACAAGCTGTAGACAGATGCACGTTGTCCACGCGTCTTTATGTGCATGTGTTAGTAATTAATATTTCTGGGCATCTGTTTTTCTAACGTCCCCATCACTGGTTAAGAAAAGACACTTCTAGGATGGAGGAACGAGAAACTTCAGTAAAACTCCAAAGCAATTCGTCAGGACCGTTTACATTCTTCACCGCGGTGCAGGACCTTTTCTCTGCCTTCTAATAAAACAACAAATTAGCTAAATCACAGCTCCTGCTTTGCTGTAATCTCACAGCAAACTACTGACATGTATTTCTGCCAGCTTGCTGTTAAATCAGAACAGAGTCTGTTTAGTTACACGGTACAACCACTTCCATTTAAATGATAAAAACCAATGCCAGGCAGAAAGAGCAGTCCAGATTCCAGTCTTTTAAGCTTTAAAAAATTATAACACTTCTCCGTTTTTTTTTTATTGCTGGGAATGTAGCTGAGCTAGCTAGCCGGCTGTGGCTCAAGTTTGATCTGCAGGCAGCTCGGAAAACAAGTATTTTAAGTTATAACAAACTAATGAAAGCCAAAACAGAACGTTTATATAGATATATAACATAAGGAGAGTATAAAAGTGTCAATATTGTGCACTAAGCAGGTCGCCATGTGCAACATTACAACAACGAGTAAACTTTGGCCATAGTTTAGCTCCTCAGCTAACGAGTTTAATGTTATAGCTCCAGCTTCACACCAAGAAATGTAGCTTAACACAGAGCTGAACAACTCACATCCGTCTATCTCCTCCTGAGAATCGTCCTGAAGCAGCGAGATATCTGTAATAAAAATAAAAGGAGACGAAAAAAACAAGTTCAGTCGAAGTTAGCCTCCGCTAGCCGGGTTAGCATGTTTATTATTATTTTTTTAAAAGCAGGAGGTTATCCAGCCGGCTCTGCAATGGGAGTGAAAAACAATTCACACGACTGTGTTTGGTCTGGTGTTGAGGTAGAATGTGAAACATACCCGCCATGGTGTCCTGGTCCTACATTTAAAAGAGGAGAGCGCCGAGGAGGCAGAGACCCGAGAGAGAAACGGAAGCTAGGCTAAGCTAGGCTAGGCTAAGCTAGGTTATGCTAAGCTAGGCTAGTTTAGAACTCATGCGATAAAGGAACAGTTCTCTCTCTCTCTCTCTCTCTCTCTCTCTCTCTCTCTCTCTCTCTCTCTCTCTCTCTCTCTCTCTCTCTCTCTCTCTCCCTCTCCCTCTCCCTCTCCCTCTCTCCCTCTCCCCCTCGCCCTCTCCCTGTCTGTTGTGTAATATTTGTGTAAAATGTCCATATTTCTTGAATGCTGAGAAATGTCTGCATAATTAAATGTCAAATCTGTCTTGAAACAGTAAATCAATGTTGTAAAACTTTCTCAGAACATATATGTTTCAGCGGAAGGCCCCCAAAACCTGAGGTTTTACAGCCACCTATGGGCTCATATCTGAAATTAACTGGAAAAATGAAAAAAAAAAGTTTTATGGTCTGGGCTACTTTTTGTTTATTTATGTTTGTTAATCTATTTGTTAATATGTAGAAATGTATACGTATCATTGTTGTCACTCAATAAATAAAAAATACTCCAGATTTGTCCAGTTAATTTCAGTCCTCAGACTTTTGGGGGTCAGAGGCCTCAGCTTAAACATGTATGTTCTGAGAAAGTTTTACAATGTTAGTTTACTTTTTTCAATGCATAATTTACTTTGGGTTAGGGTTAGGGCTATGACTGAAATGAACTGGAAATGAACAAAAAAAATGTCATTTTGTGTAAGTTAGTTATTTATTGAGTGACAATAATGATGTGTCAGTTTCTACAGATTAACACGGAAGAATCAAGAACCTTCTGGAAAAAAATAACTCAAACCAAATAAATAATTTGCTGCTCACAGTTGCCCACACACACAGATGTACATATGTATACTGTATGTACAGTATATTGCACCTATATGTATATACGTTCATATAGGTTCTGTCATGTGGATTTCTGGTACAATATTACAGAGTGCAACATGTACAAATTTTCTTTATTACTGTTTCTTTTAATGTCTGCTGCTACCAGGCACTTACAGATATGCCTTTATGTTCATACATACATTCATATATACACTATGTACTGTGGGGCAGCTGGTGGTGAAGTGATTAGGGAGTTGCCCCTTTGATCAGAAGATTGCTGGGTTTGAATCCCAGGACATCTAGTGGCACCACTCAGGTACCCTTGAGCAAGATACAGTCCCCACACACTGCTCCCCACTGCTTTACTTGGTGAGTCGGTTAAATGCAGAGAACAATTTTGTGCTGTTCACACTGTGTGTTGTGGTGTGGTGTGTTGATAAATGGTTACTTTACATACACACATATATCCTCTGTGTACACACACACACACACACACCTATAGTGTACTTTTTATATTATATATTGTTGTATTGTATGGCAACAGAAGAAAGTAGAAGCATCACATTAAAATAACCACCTGAATAGTTGGTTATTTTAATGTGATGCTTCTACTTTCTTCTGTTGTTCTGACCGCTTTGCTGCTGTAACAATGCAAAATTTCCACCTGTGGGACTAATAAAGGATTATCTTATCTCATCTTGTCTTAGAGGAGCAGTGACCTCCTCTTTTGCAATATTGTAGAAGGTACAGAAAGAAAACAAAAAGAGCTCGCACCTTGGGAAAAACACTGGAGAGATGGAAAACGATAGAACAAAGGATAACAAGGATAATTGCAGACTTGTGTAAACAGAGAAGAAAAAAAATGCAAGAACAACTCTGTGCTCTTGGGTGTGCGTATGAATATTCACATACATACAAACTTCTGTATTTATATTTATATATGTATTGTGTAATTTTTATATTGTACTGTTTTATAATAAAGCTTGTATTCTATTGGTCATTTTAATTAGCTGCTTCTACGCTCTTCTCTTGTTCTGTCCACTCTGCTATCAGAATTCAAATGTCCCAGCCGTGGGACTAATGAAGGGTTATCTTATCTTATCTTCTCCTTTTAAAAAGCGAGAATAATAAAGATGTTTGTCAGTTTCTACAGATTAATACGAGAATCAAGACAATTCAGACAAATCAATCAATCAAGAAATTCAGAAGCCCTGACCCCATGATAAGTCTTCTTCTCGCTCTGCTTAGCCTTGGTCATTTCTGACAGGAGAGTGTGATTGTGTGCACTGCTGTAAACCTCTTTCTCTTTTCTTTATTGTTTACAGTGAACAATCAGTGACCTCCTCTTTTGTAAGATAAGATAACCCTTTATGGGTCCCACAGACGAGCATGGTTGTGCACTGCTGTATACTTTCTTTTGTATTGTTTACAGTGAATATTGTAGAAGGTACAGATTATACTGTTGTGTTTTATAGTTTTTTATTCTGTTGGTTATGCTGCTTTTACTTTTTTCTTTTGTTCTGTCCTCTTTGCTGTTTCTCCATGGACCACGGTGCAACATACAGCAACATACAACATGTAACGGTCAGAAGAGTACAAGTTAAAACAGACAGTAAAACAGATAACAGACAAACAATAAATGGACAACAAGTGAGGACATTACATAAAACGTCTGGCGTGATACTATAGGTATGACTACTGCACAGGAGGCAGTTACAGCATCGAACACAGTGCAAGGAATGACAGAACAGTACAATAAATAAACAATATAGCAGTGTTACAGTAATATGAGTGGGATGTTAATCTTACTCCACCAGAATGAAAATATTGCACCATATATACATATATTATTATTGCACATGAGCATAGGATGTCGCACTGGAATCATATTCATATTGCATAGGACAGTTGGCAGTATAGAAAAATCACAGTGAGTAAGTGTAGAATTATAACTAGTCAGTGACAGTTCATTTGGGTGCCTGTATTGGCAGTAAACAGGGTTACAGTAAAGTGCAGATGCTAACTGAAAGTCCAGTGTGGAGTATGAAGTATAAACACTATAAAGAGCACAAAGTGAGGTAGATCACTGAAATGTGCTGGTTAACCAGGAACTAGACATTTTTGTGCGTTCAGAGCCCTGATAGCGTGTGGTATAAAGCTGCTGCATAGTTGTGCAGAACCAGAGTGGAAGCTTTGATACCATTTGCCAGACGGTAGCAGGGAGAAGAGTCAGTGTAATGGGTGGGAACAGTCCTTCACAATGTTACTGGCTCTGTTAAAGGTTTGGTAAATGTCCTTTGGGGGGGGACACATTTCTCCGCTGCTCTCACTATCCGCTGCAGTGTTACAGTCTGAACCATTACGATTCCCATCACCAGACAGTGATGCAACCGGAGAGGAGACTTTTGATGGTACTCCTATAGAATGTGGAGGGAGGCTTGCTCTTTTCAGTCTCTGTAGAAAATGCAGGCGCTGCCAAGCCCTCTTGTGCTATGGAGGTGGAGTTGAGGGTCCAAGAGAAGTCTTCTGTGATATGGATGCCCAGGAACTTGGTGTTTTTGGCCCTCTCTACAACACTCCCGTCGATGGTGAAAAGTGGGTGAGCAGGGCTGGATTTCCTGAAGTCAATTCTTATTTGTCTTGTTGACATTGAGAGAGAGACCGTTGTCCTTACACCAGCCAGTCTTGTCACCTCCTCTTTGTAGGTTGAGACATTGTTGTTCCTGATGAGACCCATCACTGTCATATCATCAGCTAATCTGATGATTTGATTGGAGCTGGAGTCGTGAGTGGGGAGCGTGAAGAGAAGAGGGCCGAGGACACAGCCCTGCGGTGCTCCTGTGCTCAGTGTGATGTCAATGTGGACTGACTGAGGCCTCTCAGTCAGAAAGTCTAAAATCCAGATCAACATGGGGGTGTCGAAGCCCAGCCCGCTCAGCTTGGTGGAAAGTGGAACACGCAGGAAGAACAGCTTGACTCAGAGAAGTGTTAAAGACAACAGTGAGGACGTTGGCCAGCTGGTCTGCAGGCTCTTTGATCACCTGTCTAAGAATGTTATCAGGACCAGGAGCTTTGCGTGGGTTAACTCTGGCTAGAGTCTTCCTCACTGCAGCTGTGGTCAGGCAGATAACCTGTTCACTTGGGAGAGGAGTGGATTCTCTTGTTGAGTGCATCGCGTAGAAGGCATTCAAAACGCCAGGGAGAGAGGCATCGCTGCCACGGAGAGAAGGTGGTGGTTTGTAGTCAGTGATGGCTTGGATGCCCCTTCACATGGACACCCCGAAGGCGGGACTAATAAAGAATTAGCTTATCTTATCATAAATTAGCTCATTTTTGCAATATTACAGAAAGAAAAGAAAAAGAAGAAACATCTCGAGAAAAATAAATGAAAAGAAAAAAAGAACATATCTCGAGAAAAAACACTGGAGAGAAGGAAAACTATAGAACAAAAGTACAGAAGGGGTAACAGCCGTCTCGAGTAAACAGAGAAGAAGAAAACATTACAATTAAATAGTTTCAGCAGGACGAGCTGTGTTCTCGGGAGCGCGCTGAGCGCAGTGCGCGCCCCCGCGGTGCTGGTGCTCGTGCCCGTGCGCGCGCCCCCGGCTCTGTGTGACTCAGTGAGATCGAGGCGGACGGACCCTCTCAGCCAGGCAGCCTGCAACCACAACACCGCCCGGGTTAGGCACGGAGCGCTCTCTGCCTCACCAGCAGCAGCCAGACATGTCCAAACTGGAGCAGATACTGGTCCTCGACCCTCCGTCCGACCTGAAATTCAGAGGTAAGACCGGAGACAGCCTGCTAGCTGCCTGTCAACGGATTACTCTGCTAACGGCTAGCTGGCTAAGCTAATCCACCACCAGGCTCGCGGCTAGCCAGCTAACAAACCGGCTTTAAACCGGTCCCAGGCAACTGGGAAAGGTTACAAACACTCACACAGATATATCACACCCACTACAGACCATTTTAAGACCAACGGAAGTCTATAGGCCCCTCGCTAGGTCTAGTTTTCCAGCTCGGACTGTCTGTTAGCATATTTAACACAGTGCTAACACTCAGCCGGAGCTGTAACAGCCTCACAGACCTGAAACTGTCCACTCTGATTAAGCAGGAACAACCAAATGTCATCAAATGGCAAACCTTCACGGGTTAATTTGTGATCCTGGTTGCTAACATCAGTGATAAGGAGTGAAGGCCGTGCCCTTCTGCTCCTGCCACGCTAGCAAGTGTGATTCGCCAGGCTACGTTTACATCAGTTGACTTGACACTTTTGAGGAAATGCAGCTAATGTTACTGCCCTGAGACATTAACTGACCGTTGTTATATTCATTACACCACGTTACATTACGATTTTAACCAAAGCTACTTACAAAATAAAGAAACATTCAAGTTTCAGGACAGTGTGAGAACCAAAAGAGAGTTCTAAGTGCAAAGATCTTTATGTAAGAGTAGTGTATCAGGAGAGAAGATGCTCTCTGAACAGATAAGTCTTCAGGAGGTTTTTGAAGCTAGAGAGGGATTCCAGCAGGAATAAGACCAATCTGGACTGGATTTGCCTTGTGTGTAAGCATGGCAAAGACAATGTTCGTTGTAGGGAGAGTAGGAACATATTCACCAGGTTTGTATTGCATAACTGGTGTTTTCTGTGGTGATCTGGACGTGGTCACATCCCCAGCTCCAGTCTAACTCAGCACTGAAACTAAAGCAGACATGTTTATCAAGCTCAACTTGTACAGTCCAAAATAATTCAGACTTTGATAGATATTTACATGCAGCGGATTCTAGTGCTCAGGAAACTAAAGAGCAAGGTTGCACACTGGAGAGCCACTGTGTGGTAGTTCCTCTCAAACAAACTCCCTAAACCTGGCCCTTCACAGGTGAGATGGACCAGGTGTATTTGAGCAGGAAAATCAACAAACTGTGCTAGACACTGAGTTGGGCACCCCTGCTCAAGAGGACTGAAGTGAGTTTAGTTTTGGTTAATACATTTCTTATGCTCTTGTGTGGTATCTTGGGCATCCTTGTTCACTATATAAACAAAAGTATTGGGACACCTGTTTTTTTTTAGGGTTTAGGCTAGGCTCCAATCTTAATGCTTCAGCATACCAAGACGTTTTGGACAATGCTGTGGTTTCAACTTTGTGCACACAGTTTGGGAAAGAATCTTTTCTATTCCAGCATGACTGTGTCCCAGTACAAGCCAGGCCTTCTCGTCCACAATCAGTAGCTGACCTCTGAAGTGGGCTACAAAATGATTGGGAACAAATTCCCTCAGAAACACTCCAAAATCTTGTGGAAAACCTTCCAGGAAGAGTGGAAGCTGTTATAGCTGCATAGGGGAACATTTTAAAGTATGTGTATTTGAATGCAATGTCATTAAAGTCCCTGTTGGTGGAATGGTCAAGCATCCATATACTTTTGTCAGTGTAGTGTTTCATTAAGTGACCCGTATTGTGTATAAGGAACATGGAGAACTAGAACTAGTAGCTGTCTGTAGGTCAGTCATCATCACTGTCACTCATTTACATATCTCACTATTTGTGAACACTATTGAGTTTAGGAAGATTGCATTTATAAACATATCTAGTTGTAGTGGTGGCCTGTAGTAGGTGGCCTAGTGGTTAGGGAGTTGCCCCTGTAGTCAGAAGGTTGTGGGTTTGAATCCCAGGGCTGCTAAGAGTCATCACTGAGGTACTAATCCCACACACTGCTCCCTAAGTGCCCCGCCACTGCTTCAGTGAACCTGTTAAATGTAGAGAAAGAATTTCACATTGTTTACACAGTGGTGTGTTAATGCCTGACTATAAGGGGCCACTTTATTTAATATAAGGTAATGATGAAAAAGCCCAAATTGGGCTCATAGAGCACCTGGCGCATTATTCCTAAATGCTATGTGTGTGGCAGACTTACTTAATGTTCTTTATGCTTTTGTAAGTAGACTATAACCCAGCATGGTGTCTCACCTGTACTTGAGGGAAAAAGACAAGGTTCTTTGTAATGTTTTTTAAAACGGAAGTGACGATTTCCTCAGGATGTTTTACGTCTGCCCTCAGGCCCCTTTACAGATGTGGTGACCACCAACCTAAAGCTGAGGAACCCGTCCGACAAAAAAGTATGCTTCAAAGTGAAGACAACAGCCCCACGTCGCTACTGTGTGCGACCCAACAGTGGGGTCATTGATCCCGGTGCCGCCGTCATTATTTCTGGTGAGACATGCACAAGCACACGCAGACTCTGGTTATCCCCTTCTTCTATCCCGCACATCAGTCCCTAAAGCTTGTGTTGCCTCATTTGTTGCATGAGAAGTTTTTCTACACAGTTAATTTAGAATTTTAGGAAGTGAGACTTTTTTTTTTTTACCAGCTGACATTGCAGGATTTTTAAAAATCTTTTTTTTATATAAAGGATCATATGAACAAGTTCTTGATTTTTGTCTTATTTTCCTAAATGTTGACAGAATTTAAAGACTCATTGTTGCCTAAAGTTAATATTTGAACCAAATATTCATGCACCATTATGTAGTCTGTCATGCACTGTTGAACATATGTTCAACCTTTCAGTTTGTGATAATCAGATGCTGTGATTATAATCACAAATCTGATGCTTCGGATGTGCTTGTTGCATATTTGATTTTGCAGAGGCCCATCATTCAAAATATATTGTTGAATAACACTGTTTTGATTTGATCCCCCCTTCTTTACTCCAGTAATGCTGCAACCTTTTGACTACGACCCAAATGAGAAAAGCAAGCATAAATTCATGGTGCAGACCATTTTTGCGCCACCCAGCGTAACCGACTTGGAAGCGATGGTAAGCATTTAATTTGTCTGACCCCTTGGAAAGGATGACTTATCTTTTGCCTGCATCAGTATGATGTTTGATGAGCTTAGCATCACAGTCCACTGACACTGTACTCTTCAGTTGATACATGTAAAGGTACTTGAGTTATTATCATTGAAGTGACCTAAATATTAGACCATATCCTGTGCAAATATTAGACCATATCCTTGGAGATTTTGCAATTTGGATCATCTTGTATTCTCTGTGGTTCAAATCAAGCCAATATGTTTTGTCCTAGTCCATCTGTACCGCACCAGTCATTAAAAGATGTAAAAAGACTTTAGGTTTAATTTCATGATGTTGACCGTTGGGTGTAAAATAAGGAAAGTTAAGTAAACACAGGCTGTAAACTGAGAAGCCACTCCCAACTAAGTGATTTCTACTGAGATGTCATCCCCTGTGAATCAATCAGAAACATTACAGACATCCTGTGTTAAAATCGAATCTCCCCTTGCTAAATGAATCAAGGCCAACTAGAACTCCAACCAGAAGAGGGCAGTACAAGCGTATACACTTTTCTCATGCTGCCATAATCACATATGCCTTAAGTGTAGAGGTCCTGATGACCTATGAGAAATAATATAACTATTTTTACCTTTCTCTCTTGATTTCATGTTTCTGTCTCCCACTCCTTTGTTTTAACTATTTGTTTTTCTTCCCCCTTGCCAATTTCTTTTTTGTGGTTAATGTCTGGCAGTGATTGTTGATCTAAGATTTTACAGCATGTATCCATGAAAGATCACTTCACTGAGGGAAAATCTAATCTAATCTATATTAACTTGTTTGACATAAACCAGTCCACCACCAAGAAGCAGAATCAGATCTATGAAGAGTCTGATTGAGATTTGTACATTGGTACACTAATGTAACTTTGTATTTTCCTCTTTCCTTCATTATAGTGGAAAGATGCAAAACCAGAGGACCTAATGGACTCCAAGCTAAGATGTGTTTTTGAAATGCCTTCAGAAAATGAAAAAATGGTGAGTATTGTTGTATGCTTTTCTTTTAGAACGGCTTGAGTAATCAGGATGGGGAGATGCCAGTTAGAAATGTGAAAGAGCAGAGGGTGAGTGAGCTATGCCAAGCTGTTTCACCTTCATTCTGTAATATCGTAAAACTTAAATATAATGTGAGCACTGAGGCATTGAGTCATAAATGTGTCTGAAAGCTCAGCATCAATGGCTCATATCATAATTGCTGACACAGGTGTTCAGTTGCTCATACGCAGCTTTAATTATCTCTTTGGAAAGTCACACATGAGCTTAAGGTCATTGTGCTCAGTGTCTCATTGGTCTTCTGAGACTTGGAACTGTGTTCTATGGCATGATGGAAGCCTACCTTAAGGATGAGTTAAGAGTGCTGTTCCTAATGCTCTTCTGGCTGAATGTAACCAAATCCTCACATCAGTTTTCTAAATGTAGTTTAAAGCCATCATATTCCCCAGTAGTATTCTTTGTCTCAGAAGAAACGTTGGATAAGCAGATGTCTATAAGCCTTTGGACATGCAGCATAGGTCCAACCCATAAAAGGTTAAAGCAAGATGTATGTTCAAATTCTCACTCCAGTGACTGAGGTCACAGCTCTAATAGAGCACACTGTAAGGATACAATGATGCCCTGATCAGTATCAGCGGAATACTGAGATATTGCCATTGGTTTGGATTTGCCTATTTCAAGCCAATATTTGATGACTTATTAATCATTCTACGGAAGAGCAGTATGTGTCGCTGGAATACTGGGCTAAAATGGCAGCATATGATTAATTTTACTGCGTTTGTAACCCTACAGAAATAATTGTATTGGAAATCCAAGGCGATTGAGACTGAATTTCTACCTATTATGCATGTTTATGTATCTGCATACGTTGCATATCTGCATATCTGAAGAATAGGAGATACCGGCACCGACCTACAATTCCCATATCATGCACTGTTTTCTGTTGTTAAACTTGGATGCAGTCCAGGAGAGGTACTGATTGAGGCATAACAAAAGATGTAGTGAGAGTGAGGGCTGAGCTATTGTATTGCTACTAAAGTAATGCTTTCTCTGTGCTTACTGCTGTATCTGCTGTGTTCTACGAAACTCCCAATGGTCTTGCTCTCCTTATTTCAGTACTAGCTTTAATGCTTTTCCTGTGTTCGTGTAGTACGGTGACCTGATTTAACTTCTTTTTGGTGTATATATTTATGTGTAGCATATTTTTGCTTAATAGGAGAAAACTAATGCTGCTTTAGTCTACTCCTCAGGGTTTACCGCTATTCAGTGTATCTAAAATGCAAACTAGTTTGCGTTTGCTTTCCTTCCTCCATAAAGTAAAGGGGCATTTGGCAGACAGCCTTATCCAGAGCGACTTACAACCATTAGTTACAGGGACAGTCCCCCTGGAGCAACTGAGGGTTAAGAAAGTGTGGGTTTGAACCTGCAACTTTGTGGTCGTCAGGTTCACAGGCAAGTGTTTTACCCACTAGGCTACTACCACTCATGGCTTCTTCTTTCATGTGAGGTGTCAGGTTTTTACTGTATCTATTATTGTTTACATAGTGCCAGTCTGACAATAATATAACATCCAGTTGTAGTTGTTTTGCATGTTGCTGGTATATCACTCCACTCTGCCCTTCTGAAGTCAGGTATCGGCTTGCAGGTTCTGCATACTAAAGTAGCCAGGTTCAACACAGCCACGCTGATTCCCAGGCATAAGAAATATACAGCAGACAAGGTGCCCCCCACTCCCGGAGAGTACTGCACACCTGTAGGCAGCGGACACCTGAGAGACCAGAATTTGCCCAAATTTAGGCTGAGCCAGAGAACAGGGAGGGACAGACAGAGTCAGGTTTGTGAGAGGTAGCCATGTGCCTCATGAGCAAGAGTACAAGATAAAGGATGTACACAATGTTGGTGTTTTTGTATCTTTTGAAGGGGCAACGTTTTGACTTGTCAAAGGGTGAGCTAGTCTACACAAGGAATTCTGTAATCACATGTAATTGCTATACTCGGCATAAAAAAAGATGTTTGTGGTTTAGTACTGTTCTTTTCTTCATTTGGGACTGACTTTAATTTATAAATAAAAAAGGAAAAAACCCAGACTGCGTTAACATGCTTTCCTTCATCAAATAGCTTTAACAATAGGGTATGGAGGCAGACTGTTTCTGCAGTAACACTTTCTCACACGCTCACACTCTCTGACGCATGCGCACACTCACTCACTCACTCACTCTCCTTCTACAGAAAACATTAGTGGACATTAGCCAGCTAGCTAAATACGCTTGGGATAAAATATTGAAGTAAATTTGACTTAATAGACCATGCAAGCTGGTTAGCGAGCAAATGCGGGCTATTGGATAAATGGGAAGAAATACCTGCTGGGAGAAAAACAATATCTCAAACTGAACACATGCCATGGGTCTGAACTCGTTTAAGTAAGATTTTGTATTAACGTGTTGAGTTCTATCATCCATGGCACCAACACGTTGTTCGTTTCAAGTGGTCTTTCATTACATAAGTTGCCACTAACTGAACTGTCTAATGTGACATTATCTCAGACTTTAGATGATTTTGTTTAGTTTGCTCTTTGTTTCTTTGTGTCCTCTCTTGAAGTGAAGTAACCAGCTCTGTGATTCAGCATGCTACAATATAGACCCTACAAACTGATAATTACATTTGTATCCAACTATTTTTATAATTTCTCAGTTTCATCAGGTTGTTGTTGGAATCCTACTCCTTTCACTCTACCTTTTAATTGCTGACCTATCTGATAAATCTCCAACTAACCTGTTTTTGTTAACAATCATGGAACCCCGTTAACCCTGTATTTTGAGTAAATTAGGGCAGATTTGCCTCTCAGTGTCAGCTCTTTTCTCAATGCCTTTGTATTTGTCCCACACAGAATGATTTAGATCCGACCAAAGCTGCACCAGTCCTTAACACCTCCAAGGCAGACAGCACATCAGGAGTGAAGCCCAGCAGCCTGTCCCTGGACGATACAGAGATGAGGAAGCTGATGGAGGAGTGCAAAAGGCTGCAGTCAGAAATGGGCAAACTGGCAGATGAGAACCGGCAACTTAAGGTAAAGAAGAGCTAAACAGTAGATACTTTAGACACAGAGAAAAACATTTATTACACCAGCAACAGAAACTACCCAGAGACGTTTATCTCAGGAACATTTACATGTGGTCACCAGTTAATTTCTAAACAAACATGTAGTTTATTCTTCTGGTTCTGAATGTGTGGTGTGTTCCCTCTTGTCATTTGTCAGGATGAGGGTCTGCGAATGAGGAAGGCCCAGCGGTCAGACAACATGGTCTCTAACACGGCAGCCATGATGAGGAAGGAAACCAGCTCCAAATCGCTCCCTTCGCTGCTTGTGGTTATTGCGGCTATCTTCATTGGATTCTTCCTGGGGAAGTTTGTGTTGTAGGATAAAGGCATCTGTTTTGCCCAGCTCCTTCCAGTCTCTTCTGGGTCTGAGGGGCAAAGCGTGTGTTCTTGTCGTTCAGCGTCGCATCAGTCCTAGTGTGGCCTAAGGCGGCGGAAAGAAATGCGTCTGTGTACAGAATCATTCAAACAGGCCTTGCCTTTTTGCAGTCTCACACGGTTAGTACACATACACACTCAGAAACGAGAAGAACAAAGTCTCCCTTTTTTGTTTTCTGTTATTTTCTTGTGGTGCTGGGTGTTTTTTTTTTTTTTTTCTTCTTTTTTTTCTTCCAAGGGTGGTATGGGTCCGAAACTGTACATTTATTAAAACATCAGTTGCAGTCAGATCGAGGCACTGTGTAGAGACCTTGATCATAATTGAAAAAAGAAATCTATGATAAATAAATAAAATGAATTGTTCTCTTTCTCTCTGTGGTTTTAATAAGAGTTGAATCAAACGTTTTAAGTGTCTTGTACATGTTATTTTAATCCTTTTAAGAAAATGGAAAACTCAAAAAAGGAAAAAAGACTTTGCTACGTATTGCTGGATCGTCTCTTGACAGTAAAATTGATCAAATATAAAATACTTTTTATTTTCTTCAATGTTAATAACTCAGCTGGGAAATATGTGCCTCTTCCCATGTACATTCTTTTCTCCTACAGTCACCTGACACAAACACACACGTCTTACGGTTATGTCAAGTCTTACTAAATTTTTCTTTATGCAAATTATTTACTCATTTGTGAGGCAACTGTTGACTGAATAAATATCACCACTCTTACAGTCCTGTCCTATGGTATTTAACATTGAGGAAATGAGAAAAATGAAATAAAATCTTTAACATTCTCATTTCACGGTTTGTTTGGCATCTCTGTACACAGCTGTACATTTTCAGGAAAATTTCACATAAGACCCCCTTGATAAACTGCATGCAGTGGATGGCATGGCATACTACAAATGACTGTCTGGACAAATCTTTTCCTCTACGCATAAATAAATAATCTACACCTCGCAGTGTGTGTTCTTTGCCCAAGGTAAAGAACAAGCAGAGCAATGTGAGTAATTTCTTGTTTCAGAAGTACATTTGAAAGAGTAGATGCAATACTGGAAGGGAGTGAATGTGAAAACATTTCTGTGTGTTCCAACATGCAGATTTTGCTTTAGAACATTTACAGAAAGAATATTTAGGATTTGCTTGCTTGTCCGTCATCTGTTTTACCTTAATGTACATCCTCTTTACAAAATAGTCACAAGCTGCCTCTCTGGACTGAAGCCAAAAATCTGTTCATCCAACAACATAAAAAAAAACATACTGTCCACTGTTTCTCCAGAACAATATCCATGACAATGTTACAGAATAAGTCCTGTGATTGGATCTGCATCTAGGATCAGTTGTCTGTGGGCAAAAGGGTAGAACTGACCCCTGATCAGTATCTTGGGGGGAAATGTACACAACAAAAAAAAAATTCCCTCATATCCTAAATGGCCCAGAACACAAGTGTGACCAGAAGGCCAACATATCTTAAGTGCTGGTGCTGTGTCTTAGATCCGTTCCCAAGTCTGAAGTGATGGTCACCCTCTTTACCAACACCTGTAGCTTCCTTGTGGCTGGGAATGCAGGGTATGAGAGGCGGCTGGTAGGACGTGGCACGCTTGTGGGGCTGGTCTGGGCTTGAGCCGTTGGTGGGTCTCTGGCCGTTGAAGAGGAGGCTGTGTCCGGCTGAATCTTGTCCGATGCGGAAGAGCTCGTACTCTGTGTGGGGCAAACGGATGCCCAGGGCAGCGCAGCCTGAGGTGGGTGTCACGTCCTGCTGGACTCCCACCCTCCAGGAGCCCTGTTTTCCACACTCATCACCTCTGAAGACATTCAAGAGAGAGGTGGTGGCCATGTCCATGGGCGTGACCTTCATATTGGTCACTGGAACAAAGTGAAGAAATGAGTCAGCATTTTAAGAACAGAGTAAATAGGCTAAGAATGATTCATATCTTTTTAAAGCTTGTAGACCCACATGCTTTCAATCCCCAGTGAGGTGATGTGCATGGGTGTAAAAGCAAAGTTTTTGCTTTCACAAAGTTTTGTTTATATAGCAACATGAACTGAGGACCAAGGACGGCTGGTAGGGCACCACAATAAGCTATAAGGTTTAATTTTTGGCTGAAATTCGGTGTATACAGTAATCCCTTGCTTTTTGCGGGGGTTTACATTTCAAGAGCACCCGCGTATAGTGGAAAAACCACATCGTGTTTTGGTTATAAAAAACTAAAAAAAAAAAAACTAAAAATGCCTCTCGGAAGGTTTAGTGACAAAATTATTGGGAGAATTGAATACAAGCCTATAACTTGGGTTACAATGGTCATGACATTTTTATCACTGACTGAGCACAAACCTATGAATTAGGTTACAGTATATGACATTTGTAAGTTCTGATACACTTCCTCGTTTCTCAAATAAACCCAGCCACTACTAACATCGCTATTTCCAGCCCTATTCAGACCCAGATCACCCTGCTGCCTCTGCACATCTCCCAGCTCTCTCACACACACCGTGGCACACTTGTTGCACTGAAACCTCCCTCGGGAGGTCTGGATGGAGAGAGCTAATGCTACGGCTACTTCCAGCCCAATTTCCCCCCTCTGCTGCTGCCTCTAGCTTGACCAACACCTCTTCTACAGACACTATGACCACGTTCACCACTGCCATCTGCTTTCCCCATGGAAATAAACATGTGTCTGTGCTTAGTGATCACTCTCGCCTTGCATGGCGGCGCAGCTGCATTCCAAAGCTGAACCGGGAGACCCTTCAGAGTCAGACTCGGCAAAAAACATTCACAAGAACTAAAGGGACAACTTTTTATTAGCCATTTGGCGTTTTTTTCTTCCAAATCTTACACGTTTACTCGCGCACTGTGAACTGAACTGCGCTCTCTGGCTGCTCACGCAGCAGTGACTCGGTTCCCCTGCTATTTACTCGAAACTTTGAACAGGAAGTTTATTTTTTGTCTTGAATTGAAGTACTACATGTCTGCCAACTACTGGCAGGGCGTTATTTTTTTCTGTGATTAATTAATCTAATTAAAGCGTTAAATTCCCAGCCCTAATATATATATATATATCTATACACACTGAAGGGAATACAATATTAAAATTAATTAATTTTTATGTGCCTTTCAATTTTCAGTAGTCAATTCCATATTCAAAAATTACATCTGGATTAGTTTTTAAATATTCTGGTAACATTTTAATTATTGCATGTTCCAACTAGCTTCATTCTAGGGAAAACCGAATGGCTATGTAAAAATGTAGTTCTTACATGTAAAACTTTGTATTCTTACTAGGGCTGTAACGACACACCAAACCCACAATTTGGTTCATATCATGATTCTTTTGAAGGGGGGAGGAAATTCTGAGATGCCATTTTGTTTGGAGACACATTATCTTTACCACAAAATTATAAATCATTTAACGCTTAAATACCGCTTCTTTTCCATTCATACTGCAGAAAAGGCTTCGGTAAACCGCACGAGGAGTCGAGTTGGAGTCGACACGTCTCTCTCAGTTCACCGCTTCGTTCCAACAAAAAAACGCTCCGCCCAGCTGCCCGGAGCCACAAAACTCGCACAAAACACAATAAAACAGTTACACAGAAACTCCAACGCAGTTTTATCACAACCCAGCAGCTTATAGACACTTTTAAGCCCAGTGTCATAACTTAC
>JBBPCY010000007.1:21860080-21874104 GCA_037974405.1 Brachyalestes nurse | reverse complement strand
AGATAGATAGATAGATAGATAGATAGATAGATAGATAGATAGATAGATAGATAGATAGATAGATAGATAGATAGCAAGGGAGGGAGAGAGAATGAGAAAAACAGAAAAAGGGAGAGATAGATAGATAAATAGATAGATAGATGGGCAGATAGAAATAAAGAGGGGGAGACAGAGAGAGAAAGTGAGGAAAGAGAGAGAGGAAAGAGCTTTACTGGAACCTGAGAGAAATTGAGAGAGACAGAAAGACTCACCAGCATTCAGAAGGAGGAGGACCGTTGTGCTGGTCGCGGTGTAAAACCACAAAAACATTTTCCCCAACTTCTCCTCAGAAAACAGAGGACCATGCAGCATTCAGCAAAGTTTTTGGCCAAAAAGCGAGCCTGGCGAGACCCTTCGTTATGGAAAACTTGTTTCACGAACCTTGTTCTCCACCACACACATAGACACGCACACACTAAAGTGCGTTTAAGTTAGACAGGCTTTAAACAGCCGCATCGTGTCCAGAGCTGCAGCCCCAGAAACTGTGTCTCAGTTCTGACTCAAAATTAAAAACTTCACCGTGTCTTTGCACAGAGGAGGCGGAGGGCACCCCTCCCACCTCTACACACACACACATCCACACCGGAACAATTCTTGACTATTTACGCCTCATCTGATGCGTTATCTCTCCTCGCTTTCCCGCGTCACTGCCTCCCACTTTCAGCTCCTGGAGGAGGGCGCGCCGTCACGAGCGCCTATACTTTAATATATATTTATTTATTATCTCTACACACGCCTGTATTTCACCGAGCCCCGCCCCCTGCGCTGTGATTGGCTAGTAGATTCTCGCCTCTTGCGATGATTGACACTCAAAACCGTTCTAGAACACTTTCTTCGCTGCATTATTCTATCGAACCTCGTCCGCGATGTGATTGGCTGGTAGTTTAGACTCCGTCGCAACCAACCAACCAATCCTGGCGCAGAAGGTCGGCTGCTATTAACCAATCGCAGCACAGGCGGTGTGGCCCGCCTCTTTGTTAATGATTGACACTCGGATATTCTAGAACACTTTCTGCGGCATTAATCTATCGAACCTCGCTCCGCGATGTGATTGGCTAGTAGTTTGGAATCTGAAAAAAAGTTCATGAAAAGCAGCCAATCGCAGCACAGACGTCCGGCTGCAATTAAAACTATTAATCAATCTGAGTGCAGGAGGCGGGGCTCGCCTCTGGCTGATGATTGACACGTCTACCACGTTCTATAGAACCTTGTTCCGGAATGTGATTGGCTAGTAGTTTAGACTCCGTCGAAATGAACCAATCCCAGTGCAGAAGGCCAGGTGTTATTAACCAAGCACAGTGTAGGAGGTGGGGCTTATCGCAATACGGGTGGAGATAAAACAAAACAAATGTCACGATATGTAGTCAACCCAGTAAGTCTGTGATATTTGAAAATTCCCACGGTTTTGGGTTCGGTAAATGTGTGTGTGTGGGGGGCGTGGGGTGGGCTGTCTGTTAGCCTATGAGTCAGCTGTTGTCATCTCCAGGTGAACTTTTAAAAGCAGGGATAAAAGCAGAGAAAGTGAGGGAGGCAATAGCCTATCCTAGATGTAATTAGCTGCAGGGCATTATTGTATTAGCCCACATCTGTGTCCTTTTATTGCCAGGCATACAGCACACTTAAGCTATTAGAAATCCATCGTTTTCTCTTTGTGCTCAGGAGTGTAAATGTGTAATGCTACTTGAATAATAACACGTGCTGTTCTTTCATTAATATCAAATTAACTATATGAGAACGTTCAGTAACACTCTGCCAGGCTCATGTTTAATTCATATCAAAGTTCTTTTCATAGTCTCTCTAAAGTGATTAGTTATTTATTTGGTGAGAGGGGAAGGGGAAAAAAAAAGCAAACTCAGGTGTGTGGAGAAAATCCATCATCACAGGGTGAGAAATTTCTTCACACCTCAACCACCTTCTCCACATTTTTAAATGAGCTGAGATTTATGTTCATGTGTCAAGTGCACTATGGTCTGTGTGAGCCTGGAGCGAAACACATCCAGCATTTACACTTATCAAATAACACACATAACTTCATACTGAACTGGACCACCACTTAAAAAATACCAGTGGTCCATAGAGATGCACAGGCAAATGGACGTCTGTATAATGAAGGGTTAATTAACTACATGCTTTTACTTTTCGTCATGTTTTCACTAGTTGTGACCAAGAAACGTGACGTGAAATGACTTACACACTTAAGCGCTCCTTTGCAGATTGACAGATTATATGGCACAACAAGCTACCTGCACCATACGGTTACACGTCACACAGAGCAGTTTTTATTCAGTTGTTAAGTTTAACCTGAAAAGCAAAAATATTATATTTGTTCCATACGGTAAATTTAGCAAATAAACAGCAGTTGTGGAAAAGTGGAGGAACGTGTAAAGGTCGTATTCTTATTTTCTCATTGAGAACAACAGAGCCTGTCATTTCACCAGGGGCGCCCACATTTTTGCATACGACTGCACAAGCTGGTTCATCTTCTGCCCTCCCGTCTCCCACAGCACTGCGGTGTCTCTCTTCTGAAGACGCTCAGTGATGCAGGCTTGTCCTAAATGCTCTTTCAGTGCTGGCAGCTCTCGCCCAGGTGAGCGGGTTTCTGCACAGACGGCCGTTCCCCTGCGCCGGCCTGGGCGTCTGCCAGCCTGCTCGCAAAGCCTTGTGCCAACCCATCTGGGAACCAAAGCATATTTAACAAGACCAAAATATACTTGCTGAGGGCATTTGTGATGTGTAAGGAAAACATGCAAGCATTTCGTAGCTCCTCAGAACCTCAGAGGCGAAAATGTTCAAAAATGAACTTTTCAGAATGTAAATAAACACACTTTTCTACAAAGGCCTCGGAAGCTTGCTGACGCTGATGTGGGGTGAAATCACAGTAAACTAAGGTTTTATGATTTTCTCGCCCCTACATTTCCTGGCGAAAGTCACGAAGTGGCCTTAACGTGTGGCCAATTTGGCGAGGCAGTTTTCATGCGCTAATATTGACATACCATTATTTATATGGCTTCCCTTCACACCATGCCAATCTACACACACAAAAAAAACCTCGCTCCTGCTTGGCAGCTGCTTAAAACTACGACTTCTCAAGAAGGAGCAAAAGGCACACATAGAGTAAAGGGGAGATGAAAAGAGCAGCAATCCTGTTTTGCCCTCAATGGGGGTCCCTCTTGCACACAGAGGGCATCTGCTAGTAGATTAAGGGTGAAATCCTGTGGGCCTTTGTCACCGTCACCGACAGCTAGCTGGGGTTAAAGGTTGCGTCGGCCCACTGAGGAGACTTAGCTGACCCCCCACGACACAGCATACCAAAGGATGAAAGGAGCGAAAGGCAACCTGAATCAATTCAGTTGAATTCTACAGGCCCTGGTACGAGTAGAAGAAAGAAAAAGACACTTTTTAGGATAAAGAGAGGGAACTAGAGAATCTTTTGAGAAATTATGAATAAATGTATGAGCCAAAACTACAGACCGCATCTGCTATTAGGGCAGAATGGATAATTAACTGGGTGCTCCAACAAGTAGGAAGCATGCACAGTCACAATATTATGAAAAATGCATTGGGGGGGAATCAGGAGCAAAGCTCAAATTGTGGAACTTCATCAAAGGCTGTGTGTTTTTTTTTCTTACTGTACGGCTCACAGACCCCTTTTCGTAGCGCTAATCAGACCTCTCTATTAAAAACTCTCTCTATTAAAAGCGGAAGCATTGATCTCGGTGCCGTTTTGGGTCTTACAAACCCTGTCACATTCGACTGATTACCATGCAGAGCGAGTCTCTTCTTTCTTACTTTGACGTGCTTCTTCTCCTGCCAACCTGACAACTCGAAACAGGGAGAAGATGGCGAAGGCGACTTTCAAATCTCAGTCGTTACAACATCTGCAAGCAATGGCGGGCATATGCTACGCTGACAGCTACAGTGGAGGAGTGGAAGACGCGAACAGACGCCACTCCAGTCACTCCAGCTGTTGGCTTCACAGAGACTTTCTTAAACGGAAGAAGGCCGAAGCAGCATCGCCTCCCACAGCACGGAGTCGTTCCACTGATTGTCAGGAGCTGCAGTCCTCGTACTCAGGGTGAATTCTGAGGCAAAAACCTACATGTGAAAAATCGACACTCCTCGGTGGGACCGAGCCAAGTGTACCGTGCTCTCTTACTCATGTACGTGCATTTGCATGCGCACACGCTCACACACTTCTTTCTGCTCGCCTCGGGGTGCTGAGAAGTTGCAACTCCGTTCTCCTTCCTGTAATTCCACACTTCAAACAACCTCATCAAACAATGGCCGCTCGGGCAGGCCTTTTCCTCTCATACAAGCTTTAAAAAAATAGCCAGTGCAATAATAGCCATGAGACTATGATTATTGGCAAGCGGCTATGAGGAGTATCCACAAAAACAATGCCGGAAGGTAACGGAAAGCTTTGATCAAAGTCAAATCGCCGCCTTTTTTGCTTTCTAATGGAGGAAATCCTGAATCAGGCACACACTCCTCCAAGGACAAACCCCCAATTTATACAATGACAGACGACAGAGGACAGAAATGTATTTCTTTCTTTTCCCCTCCCCAGTTTGAAGGCATCTGATTTGGATCTCAGGTGCTGGTTGTAGCTGCGTAACCCCAGTTGCTAATCCTCAGGGCAAACAGAGGAAAAAATCCTTGTTAAAAAAGCCCGTGGAGCAGCTAAGACTACTGATTAGGATCAGAGTGACTTTGTAGACTGCAGAAATACGAAAGCACGGATGAAGGGCTTTACCGGGCAGAAGCAGAATTAGACTAGCTGGAGATCTGAGACTGCAGTATGAGATGCAGATTTGACATTACATGGAAGGTCAAGCTGTTTTTCATGTATTTATGCCAAAGTGAAGCTTATGACTATCTACCACTTTTTACACTTAAGCCCTTTCCCCTTTATGTTCCTTGTAGGCCAAAGGCAGAAATTAAGCTCGGCTTTCCCAATTTATTATGCACATTCCCACCCACCGCAAGTCATCAGGCCCTGTCCAAACACTTCCCTATACATGCCGGTATTCCTGTACTGTTTGATATCCCATACAGAGTGAAAACAGCCCCGGTATACTAATGAGAGCTGCCCTGTTGTAAGGGCTTGTCTGTGACATCAAACAGGAACGAGTGGTTGCAGGTGGCAGAGGATTAGATTGGCGCGAACTCGAGAAATTCCATCATGCATGAAGTAAATTGAATTTTTTTTGTTTGTTGAGCTTTTTTTTTTCTAGAAAAGACAAGCCTTCTCAATTGCACTTCTACAAATAAGCAGCGTCTTAGTTTCTATGTGTCCAAAAACACTTTGGACTTTAAGCAATTCAAAAAGCAGAAACCACATTAAAAGGTAAGGAGGGGCTCCATAACCAAAAGCCCACAGTCCTCCAGTCGCTTTCTGTGCGGCTGGAAAACAAAGTGGCACTCGGGCCGTGTGCGGCTGGGCTGTGGAGGGAAGTGGACTTTGTTCCAGATTTCCTCTTATTCTTCAGGAGGGGCTGTGTGCGGCTTTGATGTGGTGCTGGGGAGAGCACTAACCCGAGCCCGTCCAGATGGGGCCTCGCTTCACTGGCGCTGGAGGAATATTTATGAAGATTCGAGGCATTCGCAGACACAGCACTGCTGTACAATTCAGCAGTTTACCAACAAAGGAAGCCCTCCTAATAAGCACACACATGCGAAAAAAAAAAACAAAAAAGGGAGACAAAAACCGCAGGATCGAAACATTTTGCTCTAAAAGCACTCCGAAAACGAAGATCCTTTGTTAGTTATACTGACACGGGGCATTTGTGAGGCAATCAGACTCTACAAGGTCACACACAAAGCACATTTGTTATGATTGAATGATTGGTAAAGCCTTAACCTTCCGCAGCAGCGTTCTTTTATCACATCTTTACCTACGAACTGGAGAGTCCCGAGCGGAGGGGAGCGTGTCCTTCACCATGCCGCAGTTGTTAATCCAGTCCTTATAGCAATTATAGAGAAAAAAAGGAAAGGAAGGACTCTGCAGAACATTCTGAGGTCTGCATCTCCTTTTATATATCTCTGGAATCGACAAAACCTTTGTATTTGTTTTGAGTTTGTAGCTAAAAGCAGAAGACTATGAATCTGAAATAGACCACAGCAGATTTCAGTCCCTTTGGACAGACTCAAATCTTCAAGAAACACTAGCACATTTCCAGCCCTTTATATTAGCCAACATCAAACATTAGTCTGTTTAAATAACAAGAATCCATCCAAGTGGCAAATGGCAGAATAGCACAGGTGTGGCAGCCTTATTCAAATACAGTGTGAGTGAACCTACCTGCCTCACATCATGTTATTAATTCACTAGTACAGATGTGCCCACATCAAAATAAACTGTCTGATCACTGACTGTGCAGCGCAGAACTTTTACAATATGTGGGGTTTGAAATTTAAGAAGGTTCTCACACTGACAGACCTCATTTACAAAATACACAGTTTATACATAGCTCTTTAAAAGAACCACCCACTGAAATGTTCTCTAGGGAACCAAAATCACTTCTATGGCATTGCCCCAAAGACCTCTTAACACCTTTAAAAATGATTATAATTTGTAAGTAATCCAAGCCATGGTATCATACAAAAGCAGAAACTATACAAACACCATTTGCCAAAAAAAAAAAAACCCAAACCCTGGAAAAAAACAAATGAGACAAGATGATGGATCGCTTGTCAGGCTGTGCCCATAACACAGTGATAATTCAGATGTTTTTCTTTCAGTAGCAGTTCAGCACCCCCAGCCTACATCCCCTCAGCATGGCCCTAATCCTGCCGCATTCCTGCTGTTTGAGCCGGGATACGGGATATTCTGCTCATTCAACTCCACTCCAGCATGATGTCACAACCTGAAACCTTCTCCTCTCCACCATGCTGAAGGAATTTCAGCCAATACTGGAGCTCTGGGCTGTTTGGATTACAGGTGTTTGGCGTCGTGGTTATTTTCTTAAAGATACTAAGGCCCCCCCGCGGGTAGCTTTTTCCCTTTTGAGCTTTCATAAGCGCAGGGCTGCAGGAAAGAAATTAAAGCAATAAACAAAGGAAAATAAATAATGACGACGCTTATTAAACAGGCAATCTCCGCAACGAGGTCTAAATTCAAGTCGACACATTTCCCACACTGTTAGTGCGCAGAGAGAAGCACCTGGCAGCTCAGACCGTCACTGGTTCAGTCCGTCATCAAAGCTGCTCCGCTAATCTTATGCTTTGGATGCGTTTTCAAAGAGTTTTTTGATTCTGAATTTAAAAGAACCTGCCTGCTCTCTTATGTCTTGTTACCTCCTTATTTATAGCCCACATGAGGACACTCCACTCAGGGACGCGCTGCCGCAGATCTTTAATAAAAGCTGGTCTAAGGGCCAATTTCATGGGCACAGACTAAATTTTTGAATGGGGATTAGCAACTAAAAACTTGGGGCTGGAAAGTCTTTCAGGCACATGACCAAAGCTTAGAGATCAGTTCACTGTAATTAAAAATGATTTTCTGACTGTTGGAACCAGGCCTGTCTCAGTTACTAATCACCTGATCACCATTATTTTCCACAGTCATCTCATCTCACAAATGTGTTCAGTCACAACAACCAGCATGTGCATTTTATCATCAGCCGGCCTGGGGCAAATAAAGAGAAAGAGCATTAGGCTGAGGCATGTCTTTTTCTTTGTTCTTTCTTTTTTTTTTTACCTCAGTGCTGTACCACATTCAGAGGGTCAAGAGGGACTAACATGATTCTGTCACTGTGGTGCACATGAAACAAAACAGTGTTGTTTACATTTACAGCATTTATTGTTATATTACTACAGAGTAAACAAGGAGAGGATGCAGCATAACCACTCAGACGATTTGGCCACTTTAAATGTGTACTGTAATGGTTGGAGAAATGAAGATATACCCAGTTATTATTTATATGGCAATTATCAAGTTCATAATCCTGAAAGACCTAGAACTAACGAGCAGCTTGGAAGATTAATTAAATTGGCATTTATTTGAGTTAAACCAGGGCGGTACCTAAGATCAAACCTCTAGCAAGGCCCACTTTGCAGAAAATAAGTGGCCTACTTCCAATAAGGAATAAACTAACTGCTGAATATCACCCCAACTGCTGAGCTCCCTCATGTTTTTCACCAATTAAATACTCTCATTATGTTTTTTTCTTAATATATATTACACACGCATGCGCAGGCACACAAAAAAAATCAATGTTTTTCGCTTCACCACCTGTTAGTGGTGTTGTTACAGTGTATATATTTTTCTAATTTTTATATATACGTATATACACACACACACACACACACACACACACACACACACACACACACACACACACACACACACACACACACACACAAACAGAGCAATGGAGAGACAGAAGAGAATTCAGCATATCTCTGTTAGGGAACATGAGGCAATTGCAATGAATTTTTTTATTCAATCTACTGTTCCATATGGAAGAAATACCACTGCTGGCAAGGTGACATTGGAGATTAAACAATTTCAATAATTAAGTTCTAGAAGCTCCTTTTTTGGGTTTTTAGCAGGTAATGCAGGATTGGCAACAGCGACTAGATTCCCAGTCTAAGACAGTAAAGCACAGTTTTATCCTGGATTGACATCAGTCTGTTCTAAAAGTGAGTCATTATTGCTTTGGGTCACAGTAATACACTGAAGTTGTGGGTGCCAGAGCTCGTGTATAATGACAAAGTCTTGCTGGCTGTTTTAGAGAGCTTGGCCTTATCGAAATGGCAGTTTTTTGGTTGGCTTATTTAAGTGTGTGGATATGGTCCACAGTGCATACTGCAGGCTTTCTCACAAATGACCTTCCTGCACTGTATGACTACATCTAAGGCATTTTAAAAGGTAGTACCTAAGCCTGCTGCTTTTTGATTTAACTCCGTAAGATCTGAAGGCGTTGAGCAGTAAAAAAGCAGGAGGGGTTTGTGAACAGCTTGCTGCAGCGGATTGAGTAATAGAACATCAGGGACACAGAGTGGTCCAGCCTTCAGAAAACCATATTGATCGATAAAAAACTTGACAAAATGAGCCAGAAAATTACAGCATTCCTCTTTCATTTGAAATCTTTCACAATTTCCTCTCACTGAGAACAAAGCTCATGTTAAGAGCGGCAAAAGAAAAAGACTACAAATTAAAACCAAAGGATTTCTGACTACTTCCACAGATCAGCTACTCTTGAGCACAGGCTCTTAAAAAAACTGGATTTAAAATTCTCTGAGTAATGCTTAGTGCACCATGACATGAGAAAGTAAGCCTCTTCATGACCAGTCCAGCAGGGGTTATGCATATAATTCCAAGCAGGGGGTAGAGCCATCTAAAACTCATTCTGCTCCGAGCAATTTCATTTACAGCTTCTCCACTTGCATTGAGATCTACGCTCAGAAGCTTCACTTTCATTTAACAGGTGCTGACTGTGTAGGTAAAGCTCATGCCCACCGCTGCCAGCTGGAATATTAGAGCAATTTGTCTTTGGCTTCTAATGAATTTGTTGTGTAAGACAGAAGAGTCTCTGTGGGGTAAAAACTTAGAGCTCACAACTTCCAACTCTCTACGCCCAGCAGCCTTTTCCATGTCAGCAAGCCACACTCATAAGACTCGATCCCCTGCTTAGACATGCCGGCCCTACAGCAGTGGGATAAGCTTTCCACATTGATCCGGAGAGCTCGGCTGCTCTAGACATCCAGGAGAAGCTGAGAAACTCATCTCTTGAAACCATAACCAGACTCATTCCATGTTCTTTTGTTTTTCAAAAATGAAAAACTGCTGCATGTTGTACATACGTAGTGATACTACTTAGTTTCAGACTTAGTCAAAAAGAGAATGTGTTACTCATTACAGATTAATTTACAGTGCAAAAATTAGGTCTAACCTTTATTTGAAGTCAAGGGTGTAGAATCGGGTAGGGACACACGTCCCCACCAATATCCAGTGACTACTGAACTGTCCCTAGCAATAATATTATTAAAAAAAAAAACCCAAAACAAATGTTTTCTCAGAGTTCCACCTTCCTAATCCAGTACTGCTGTAGGATTGGGCTGTGGTGTTTCTTGCTGACGTGTGATTGGCTGAAGCTCCATCCATCTTTAAGTAGTTCCAAAGCTCAGGGCAGTAGTTGTTTGGATGTAGGCCAGAAAGAGTAATTGTTTATACTAATAACTCTATATTCAAAAATATGGAATACATCGTGTTTGGTGTTGGTTCAGGAGGAGAAATTACTGTGATACCCCATCCTTGTATTTATGATGTGGATAATGTTACCAGCATTCTTATGTTTAGATGGAAATATACATTTCTTATATGACTGGTTTGAAAAGGTAATATCTGCTTTAAAATATGCACATCAAGGTTCCACTCAGGTGAAAATTAAAGAACTGGTTCATTGATGGCGTCCTTCGTTATTGGTGCTCCCCATTTTTTGATGTTAATGTATGAAAGAGGTTAGTGATGTAGTAAAGCTTCTGCGTTTGTATCCCCATCAGTGTCAAAATTAAATGTACGCCCTTGTTTGAAGTACAACTGAAGGGAAAAAAAATCTAATCACAAAAGAAAGGCATTTCTCGACTGTGTGTGCAATAAAAATTGACATTTGAAAACTTGTTAGAATACCAGCAGTACCAGCCAGTACCGGCAGATTTTAAATCAAAATCCAACTGCCTCAACCAGCAAGGTCACGGTTAGGTCTCCCAGAAGTTTAATAATCCAAAGCACACCTCAAAACCAACAAACAAACAAAAAAAAAGGATTCACCGAGAACAGTGTCTTGGTTTTGTCATGGCCATTTCAGTCCGGTCTCCTGACCCTAACACACTAACCCTAACCCTTTACCAAACCCGTGGAACAAGCTGAAGAGAAGAGGCCATGGAATCTCAAGGATCTAGAGAGATGCTGTTTGAAGGGATAACCTCAGATCTTTGGTCATATATTCCTCACTCTCATTACCGACAGAGCTACTTTTATAAAGCAAGCTGCATAAAGTTAGATTTCATAGCAGTAGTAATTCAGGATAAGATTTAGATGATCATTGTACTTCAAATATATTTAACAGTTTGGAAGGAGTGATGAAATAGGATAGACAATAGCTTTTTTTTTTTTTTTTAAATCTGCTTTGCTCATGTTTACTAGGGATTTTGGAGAGCACTTTCAATCAATTGCTGAAATGACAGTGTAATTTCTGAAGGTATCATATACACATTAGAAATATAGAGAAAAAGCTGACTGGACGCATAAACAAAAACGTAGACTAAAGCAAATTCTGATGGCCAGACACTGGGGCTGGACAACCTTCTAATCTATTCCAAAATTTACCCCAACTATGGAAAAAAACAACAACTGGTTCCTGAGCAATTAAACATGTTTAACCTGCTGCAGTTTTTAATCACGATGCCCAATGGGAGGAAAGCTAGTCTCAGTCATTCATTTCACAATTGCAGCTTCTATGTTTAATATTCTGCTTTTACAAGCCAGAGGAAAACTAAAGAGCTCAGATGAGAAACAGACAGTTCAGACTGCAGCTGCATAAAACACATGCTTCATGATCCACACATCTCTTCAACGAGAGGCAAAAGAAAAAAAAAAGCAACTGACCTTCAGCTTTGTATTCAGATTTTACTACACAAATACATCCAACAGAAAAGACATCATGTTCGTCATATATTAAATAAACTTAGAAAAAAAAAGACATGAAAAAAGCAAAGATGCTGTTGTAATTGGTCAAAAGGAACAACAAAAGGAAAAAGGGGAGAAAAAAAACAACACAATGGAAAGCACATCCTCTTATTTGTGGTTTAGAACTGGAAGTTTTCATCAGTCATGTCGATGGCCCAGGCAAACTTATCCCTCTGAGTCTTGTTGTAGATCTTCTCCACTGGAACGTTATTTTTCTTACACCTGCCCATGGAACATTTTTTTTTTTCTGATCAAAACCACCAAAAACTCAAATGTAAGAGTCAGCCCCTCTGAGGGACCAGGCAGAGCACAGAGTGCAGAGCAGAAGAACGAAATTGTCCTGCAGTCATCACCTCGAATATACTGAGCGCAACTGAAGCCTGGACCTCAGACGTTGTTTTAGCTGCATGTCTATTATTTCATTTGCAGAGCTCATAACACACTTGCAAACAACAAGCCAAAATGATGGCATGTGGTTCAGTGTGATATAGAGCTTGCAATGCTGCTTCAGAGACACTGACCGCAAAAACAGCCTGTCATCTACAGACGACGACTCACAGACAATGAGAGTAAACAAAGCAATTACAGCCTCAAAGCATGTGTTAGTGACTATTGGTTTCAGCATCTATGAATTTAAAGGGGAAAGCCTGTCTCCACCCCCCCCCACCCTCCCTTCCTACTAATTTGGAGCAGATGTGGTCAATGCTGTTCTAAAAATCAGAGTGCCCCTTCAGGCTCCTTCTGTTAAACGAATCACGTTAAGTTCAAACTCCCTGAGAGAATCTCTTATGAACTAATTACCTTTTTTAATTACAAACGCATATTCACTTTCAAACAATTTTTTGTTTTGACAGTCACATTAGTGCCTTGCTGCTAATCACACGGCTGTCACATGATCTTTTTTTGAAAGCCCTCATCACCATGCTGCACTCCACATTTCTACATGCTGGAATCTGATATTTCTATATCCTTAATGGTTTTTTGTTTTTTTTTTTTTTTTTGCTTTGGTTCAGTAGAAAATTTTAGCACACCAACTACCAACATAAAACCGCAGGCGGGAGAATGGAAGTGTGTAATGTGTAACATGGATGTGGGTGTGCTGTGTTTTACCAGGCCACAGAGATGCGGGGGTCGAGGTAGTTGAGCTTGGAAGTGCCCAGAGCGATGACCTTGTTCTCCTCTCGGTCGGTCTCCTGCAGCTGGAGCTTCTTTAGCTGCTCTGACAGCCTCTTCACAGTCTTTTCCTTCTTCTCCACCAGTCTGATAGAAGGTCAGAAAGAGTAGTTTTTAAATACAATGAACATGCTGCAGTAAATACGTAAGTTATGATTCGATTCGATTACTTCCTTTTAAACGCAACAGAACTGGGTGGTTCTGGTTTACACGCAGCGCTTCTTTCTGATGGTTTACGAGGCGATTACATGCTTGCCTAACAAAAACACATTCATAAATTCTCATTCATAGCTGTGACTTAAAATTCCAAGATGGCATAAACAAAAAACATGTCTTCTGCGGCTTACAAATACAAATAAAGATGACATCAACCTATCAAGTTATGTTAATTGCAAGCTGTTTCAATTCAAACTTAAAATCTACAAGCATGTGTTTGCCTTGGATAAGAGTCTATTGTGCCTCGTCTTTGAACAACCACAGCCTTTGACAAGTTTGAATATTTAATGTTGTTTTTACCAAAAACATGTCCAACGGCTACCGCCAGCTCAGACAAAACATTCAACAGACTAACCTTGAATCAGGCCCAAAGACACGACAGCCACAGGGTACACAATGCTAGTGATTTTAAAGCTGATTTCTTACTTCTTAGACTTCTCTGACGGACTCTCCTTGTGTGCTTTCTTTGCTTGTTTCAGCTCCTTTTTGGCCATTTCCACTTCCTCCTTTTTCTTTTTGATCTGCAGTAAGAGAAAAAAGCCTATGCTAAGCAATTTTACAAGGTTACAAAAAGAGCAAACACACACACACACACAACAAAGATAAGGATAGTCCAGGAGTACAGGAGTAGCAAGCTAAAGACAATTTAATGAATATCAGATTGCTAAGCTAGTCATTACCGTACAATAGAGAACACAGGGTCACCTTAACCGGTCAGGAAACAGCAAATCAATCACTTAAAACTAGGGCCTGATTCAAATGAATATTTTGTGACCAGTGCTGATTTTAAAGAGCTGAAAACTTGTTAAAAAAAATTATATATATATATACACACACACACACACACACACATACACACACACACACACACACACACACACACACACACACACACACACACACA
>JBBPCY010000007.1:21842944-21859980 GCA_037974405.1 Brachyalestes nurse | reverse complement strand
AATTCGTGACACTCAGTTCCACGAACCCGTGTCGCGGTGTGAGGAGGGTGAATCGCGACACACCCCTTCCCGTATAAGTCCTTCCCGTATACAGTTCCCACCCAGAAACATATGATTTTCGCAGTAATAGGAGGAATTTCTTTTCTTTAACCAACAGCTGAGGGTCTTAGGGTTTCAAAGAGCCCTCCCACAAGTTTACAAACATACAAGCACAGACGGACTCCTTTGTTTGCTGAAAGTGGAAGTTATGACACTGGGCTTAAAAGTGTCTATAAGCTGGCTGGGTTATGATAAACTGCTTTGGTTCTGTGTAATTGTTTTATTGTGTTTTGAGTGAGTTTTGTGGCTCTGGGCGGAGCGGTGAACTGAGGGAGACAAGTCGACTCCTCCAACTCGACTCCTCGTGCGGTTCACCGAAGCCTTTTCTGCAGTATGAATGGAAAGGAAGCGGTATTTAAGCATTTATTGATTAATAATTTTGTGGTAAAGATAAGCTGTCTCCAAACAAAATGGAGACACCTTATCCTCTCCTCAACCCCCCGGGAATTGTGGGTCAAAAATCGTGATACAAACCAACTCGTGGGTTTAGTGTGTCGTTACAACCCTACTGATCAAGGTTCTGAGCTGTAAAAAATAAGTTTAGCTTTAGTGCTCCAGTGTAAAGCAGTTACAAAGACTCACCAGTGCACTCCCAGTTACTCTCTGGAATAAATTCCTAGAGATAAATACAACTAAGAGCAACTACAAATTAATCCAGAGGAGCAGGAAAATTATTTAGAGTAATAAAGTCTCAAACTACCAAAAGAGCCTGGTGTTCAGAGCTGCTTGCTTAACCTTAAGGGAACATCAGAAATTCACACAGAAAGACTTTGTGGTTTCTTTTTTCAGATGTTATTGTCTTATTCTCAAGCTATAGGTGTGAATTTATTTTTTTTATATTTTGCATGCTATTGTCTATTTACAGAACAAGATCACTACTGAGACTATTGTATGATAGATTGCTGGGCAAGCAAACTGCTCCAACTCTGCCTCTATTTTATTCGTTACATAACAGTTACATAGACACTGCCAGAGCTACAGCTCCTAACGTTTCAGCCTGATAGCTTTTATAATTTATATTATAGCCAAGCCACTGCCACGCCAGGACTGACCCGGTCAATTCTGCATTATTGCTTAGACCACATAACACCGAGGACGGATTATCAGACTGGAACTGATATCACACTCGGGAGCAGGGAAATTTCGGAACTGTTCCAACTCCAGCATCAGCCTTTGTCAGGCCACATAAATGTGTGTTTTTGAAGATATACAAGGCAAAGACTGCCACTAGATTAGAACAGTCAGCTTGAAAGAATAGGTGCTTAGGGCTCCAGTAACTCCTCACAGATAGAATTAGACAGGACTCTAAAAATGCTCTTACTTCTTTGCCCTAGTTATTTCAACTTGAAAAGGTCTACCTAATGGATTTATGTATCTGCTTCACATGCAAAGAAAAAAAAAGCCAAATAGCTGTCAGTGACAGCCGTCAGTAGTGGGCTTTAAGAATTCATGATGAAAAGGCTATCAAAGTGCAAGTGATAAGGGGAGAGGTTCTGCTAAACTGGGACTGCGCAGCAGATTCGGCTTTACCTTCTCCTGTAGCAGCTGCATGGATTTCTCAAATGTTTTGGGTGCTGCCCTCTGGTGATTGCAGAGTATCGCCACAGCTCTGTTCGCACGATTATAGGCCAGGATCTTCTCCTCCACAGTCATGTCATCTGGCATTTATTCATATAAAACATTACCAACAGTGTCAGCTACGTAATGTGGAAAATAAAGGTCAATGTCATACTCAATCACAAAAAATGACCCGTAAACATGACTATTACTGAATGATTTAAGGTACAAAGAGAACGCTAATGACGGTATTGGTCTGGTCAGTTTTCAGACTGCACCGCAGTAACAGTGCTGGATCTTTGCCAATGTATCCTATTAGGACTTAAAACTTTTATGAAAACCTGAATTTCATAAAAAGATAACTGAATACATTTCTGCAGCAAAAACTCTAAGACGTTGAGGAATGTTGTACAACCAGGACAATTTGTTTAAAACCTAAACCTCAGTATAATTTCCATGTTTGGACAGTCTACAGCTACACAAGACTAATTTACATAACATCCCTGATGCTGAATTAATTACATTATTCACATCAGAGAATAAGAAAAACAAAGAAACTATGAAATCCTCTTGACCACAAGCTGCTAGATCTGAGTCACTCACCTGTGGTGAGTTTGTTCAGCTGCTCCTGCAGGGTGGTAGAGGCGTTGAAAGTTCGGAAAACCTTTGCAGACAGCCCTGGCATTGCCTCGTTCAGCTTTTTATTGAGGTACAATGTCTGCACGGCGACAAAAATATTCAGGACTGTATACAAGATACAGCACATTCAGAAAGTTTACTCAACCTCCAATAAAAGTCTAACTCTACAATTGTTTAAAACTCCTTTCCACCAGTCTATACAAACATTCCCCATTTATTCAAAATGAATTCACAGAAATCTACACCAGTATTCAGACCCTTTGCTGAAACACTCAAAACTGAGCTCAGCAGCAACATCCTTGAGATGTTTCGACAACTTTAAGAAAGTTAACCTCTGGTAAATTCAAGTAATTGAACATGTTTCTAAAAGGTATGAGCTTGGATGGTCCTGAAGAATAGCTGTTTCTATCATTGTTAGACAGAAGTAGTTTGGGATGACTGTGACTCTTCCTAAAGCAAGTAGAGAGAGCAAGTGAGGGAGAAGAGCTTTTGCAGAAAGGTGACCAAGAACATGAAGGTCACTCAGACAGAGCTGCAGTGGTCCTGTGGAGATGGGAGAGCCTGCCAGAAGGACAAATATCTTTGTAGTGCACCACCAATTAGGCCTTTCCATCTGGCCACTAAGCTGGAAGACACTCCTCAGTTAAAGGCATAAATGGACTTGGGAATGGGCAAAATCACGTAATTTATACCACTACCAGCAAATGTCGTACTAAGCTTTTCTAAGCAATACTCAGACCATGAAAAACAAAGTTCTATCTAATGACAGTCTGTGGTCTAGTGCATGTCAAACGTTAAAGCTGGAGGAAACCAGAGATCACCTGGCCAATTCACTCCCAGCCACAGTGGCATACTGTGGAAATGATTTCAGCAGCAGGGACTACAAGGCTTGTCAGTACTGAGTGAAAGATACACATATCCAAGTGCTCAGGGGGAAAGTTTCACCTTCCAGCAGGACACTGACCCGAAACATGCAGCCGAGACAATACAGCAGTGGCTTTGGGACAAGTCTGCCAATGTCCACAGCCAAAGCCTGGACTTGAACCTGAATGGACATGCCTGGATAGACTTGAAACTGATATAAAATGACATTCCTCATCCAAACTGAGAGTTCCTGAAAACTTATTTAAACTTTCCCCACTAGTGTTATAACGAACAAGAAATTTCATTCAGTTTAAAATAACACAAAATGTACCAAAATAGGAATATTGAGGCCCGAATACCTCCTGAACGCACTGCATTTTAAATGAACTAATTAAGAACAGTAAAATAATTAAGAACGGTAGAAAAAATTTTAAAGATACCTACTGAAATTCTGTCAAATAAATCATCATCTGGATTCTTGGACTCCATAAACAGTTTTAAGTTTTTGAAAACCTGTAAGCACATATTACACAAACCTCTGTAAACAGTAGGGATCTACCTGAATAAGAATAAACGAAGAAATAATTTTCATAGTTTTAACTGCCATAAAATATTTGAAGTATAACAAATTCAAGGCATACAAATAAATAAGAACAGGCAGAGCAGGAAACACTCACTTGTTTCTCCACCGGCACTTTATTGTAGTACCGGATGGAATCTTTGCCCAGGAAGTCAAACTCCACCACGAATTCTTGGCCGTCCAGGTGGCGGTGCAGAGTGATGTGCTCCACACGCAGAGAACAGCAACCCACAGTGTCTGCAGTGTCATCGTCCTTCTCATTGCCAGCCCTCAAGGCTAGCTACACACACACACACACACACACACACACATCCTGCGATCAGAAAGCCATGGGTTCATATCCCAGGACTGCTAGCATCTTGGGGTACCCTTGAACAAGGTACCGTGCCCACACTGCTCCCCAGGCGCTGAGATCCTGGCTGCCCACGGATTCACTTGGTGAATGGGTTAAAATACGGAGAAAGAATTTCACACTGTTCACACGGTGTGCGGTTGTCTCTTTACGTATGATAGAATGTTTACTTTATCAAAGACGGACATACGGTTTAACAGGCACAGATTCACAAACGATGAACATATAACCTGCCACATCAGGTTTTAGGATCAGACATGTAATTTTGGAACAATGTAGCAGTAAACAAAAAATCTGACTGGAACCTGTGGAAAAAACTCCACTCACTCCACTATCCTTATACAATTTTAAAAAATGCCCCACATGACATGCCATTGAAGAACTATGTTGGTTCCCTAAAGATTCTTTTTAATGAGATGTGTCAGTGTGCAGAACTGAAGTAAAGCAAAAGTTCTTTAACAATTCAGGGGATTTTCTAATATTTACATCACATGGAGGTTCTTCATTCTCACATCTCATTTATCAAAAATTTTAAACAGTTCTGAAGAATCACTTCATTTCTGGTAGTTAAGACTTTCTGATTAATTCTGTGTCCATGGTTTATTCCATTTTGAAGCAATGGGTTTTCTGTCCTTTTCTAAAAAGCTTCGTAGTATTTGTATCATAGTATTAAGTGTATTTAATATAGCATTTAATCATGCACTTTTATTCCTTTAAACAAATCATTTCTCACCCACAGAATAACGATCTGCTCAGTTGTGAGATCATCTACCTTGTCAATAAAGTATAAAGCCACTCCTCGCTGTCGCTGTTTCATCTCACGAGAAGTCCAGGCTCTTTGGTACTCACTCCTGATGGAGTCCACACTCAGTTTCAGTTTACGGGCAGTTTCATACTTCTGCCAATCCTTCTCACCCTGCAAAGCACAGGAGAAATAACCCAAGACAATATAAGTGGTAGAACATGGATGTGTTATAGCAACACTTTCACATTTCCCTGGTTGCACAGTAGTGGTTGCATGAGCAGCGTTTCCTGTGGATAGAGGTTTAGGGTGGCAGTGAAGAAAGGATTTCGTTTTGTCCAAGAAGGAGATCAAGTGATTTCAGGATAGCAGACGAGGGTGGGAGGTTTGGTGAGCAATTTCTTTATGGTTAATATATTTAACACTGAGCTGACAAAGGATTCTAAAAGTCTGCCATGAAGCTGAAAGGACTCAAACTATAATTATGGTCAGTCATTAAACATTACTCACACCTGGGACTGTGTGAGAGAACACAGAACAGTACGATTAGGCAAGAACAGCGTTCATCAATAATGGACTCCTTACCTTGAGTTTGGAGCTGGGGTTGAGCATGATGTACTTGATGTGTCCATGGATATTCTCCACCCAGGAAACCAGCCAGGTGACTGTGTTATCATGCTGCACCCTCTTCCACTTGTGGCCTGCAGGGGGCTCTGGAATCTTCGCATCTCTGATACAAAATAGAGCATCAAGCAAAACAATAAAACAAACACACTGTCAATGGCACCACCGCATTCTTTAAGCCTTGAGGCAAAGAACTTGATGGTGATTCTTCATTGCCTAAGCTAGAGATGTCAAACTCAAAATGACTTTAAGACCATTGGTCAGATAGCCTGTTCTGAATGGTCTGTTATTTAATTATTTTAACTAGTTATTTAACCAGGTCTTAGCCTATGATAGCAAATTAGTCACTACAAAACAGACGTTGACATCCAAGACCATGACAATGAATAGGCACTGGATTATTACTCTATAATGCACAGCTGAATACAACTGCAATTTTTATTAACCTGTGTCACATTCTTGTACTCTTCTCTGCTGCGCGGCCAGATAGAAGCCTTGCTCTGTTATACTGATGTAGTTGGAAACGTGTTTCTGCCTGAATGGGGCATCAGTCCCTGTATAAGGTGATGTTATACACTGTCCGATCCAGCCACTACACCTTAAAGCAGCAGTTAGAGCAGATGGGTGGTCTGAGACTAACTGACTCCAATATTAGGCGTTTACTTACTGGCTGCAGTTAATGATCACATCCTCAGGCTGAACACGCTTCTTTAGTTTGCCCATTTTAGGATGCTCCCCTCGCCCTCTAAACAGCCCTGGAGGCTCCAGACGAAAGTTGCCAATTTTCTCTTTATGTCCATCCAGAAGGCAGAATCCATATTCCTCTGCAAGCTTATTGGCTTCATCCTTTAAAACCTGAGCGGCAAAAAGGAATACATTCTCAATATGCGAGTAACAATGCTGCAGGGAAGTTAACTATTATATGATGACTAAAAATGCTTGACAGGAACACACACACACACACACACACTTGTTTTTCCTCTTTGGTCATATTCTTCTTTTCTTCTGCTTTTTCTGTAAAGTACTTGTGGATGTTGCTGAAATCACACTTGGAGAGATTCTTGATTAACTGCCTCTCATTTTCTGTCATTATCTGAAGGCAAAACAATGTGTATTCATAAAACTGTAAAAAGGCAAACATTCTCTACTCCATTAAAAGGGAGATGAGATGACAGCAGTGTGCAGATCACTTTGCTGGTCTTCATAAGGCCTTACCTCCCTCCAATCATTGAAGAAGTTATTTTGAAATATCTCCTTGGTGGTATACTCATGATCCAACATCTTAGCATAGAAAGTGGCTACTTCTTCAGTTGCCATGCTTAGCTTTACAGGCTCCCCTACAACAAAAGAAATCAGCTCTGATAATTTTGAAGAATAGAAAAAATGACTAGCCCACTACATGTAGTTGTTTATGTGCTTACCATTGTATAAAAATGACACAGTGATTGGCAAAGGTTCATATTCCGGTGGAAAAAGTGGTCCTTTATGTTCAAGGCTTTTCCATTTCTGACCATCAGCATGCTTTCCTTCCTCCCACCTGCACAAACAGTTACAATTAATTATTAATTGCTGCCAATAATACCAAATTATTTCATGGCACAAATTGTTGAAAAGAGCAGAGAGTAAATGTTACAGGCGAGAAGAAAAATCTAAATATCGATATATTAGGAGCTCTGTTCCATTGTTGTCTCCAGGAGTGCAGAAAACTAGAAAATTTTGGGAGTATGTGCGAATCATCTGTAAACTGACTCCAGTGGATCCTACATGCTTGCTTACACCCATAATAATACCCTAGAACTGAACGGGCACAGACAGACCCCAGTTTGATAAATACAAAAAAAACAAAAGCATCGTTATGGAAGAAAACAAATGGACCAACAGTTACTCAATGGACAAAACAAATGCCATCTAGCCTTCCATTGGAAAATAATGTTATGAAGGCTAAACAAAAAACATTTATGGACTGTGTTAAAGATACAGACTTATCTGAAAAAGATCCTATGGAAAGTATAAAAATGCATTTCACGATCAGAAAATGACCTTCTGTTGTTTTTTTTATTTCTTTTCTAAAAATATTTTTGCAATACTTAAAACTTAACATTGATATTGCATATTTGGCACAATATCCAGCATTTATATTGACTATTATTAATATTAATTAATATGTTTTAACATGCATACAGCATACTTACTACAGTATACTCTGAAAACATTCTGAAGTTCAAAAGAGGGCACAAGACCTTGAACAACTCTTTGTAGCTGAAATTGGAAAAAACGTAAATCAAAGGATCCAAGTGAGATGACTTGAGTCAAGTGTTATTTTCCTCATGACTTATGCATTTTAATATATGGAATAAATAAAATGCCAATTCAAATCACATTACTTACTGCATCAAAATATGTGCAAAATAAATGCAATAATATAGTATCCAAATACCATAATTGTACTGAGGCAAATTCCAGCCCTATGTGGTCTAACTGCAGGCAAAGTTGAAGCAACCAAAATATTAAAGTATTAAAACACAGCAAACCCCCACGGCTCATGAAAGATGAGAGGAGGACTTAACTAAACTGACTGTGCAGAATGGTGAAATGGTGTTTAGTCACTTTGCTTCTCTTTGGTTGAAGAAACTGCCCATCAGTATCAGATACACACCAAACGTAGCTTTAAAACGTTGCTGAAAAGTGCACCATTCTCCTCTGCCTTCTTTCAAATATCAGTAGTTCTGCTACACTTTCAATTTTCTTTTATTGATGTTCTTTATTCTTTTCCTTTTTTACGCCTTAAAGCTGTATATATTTTATGCTATACATGCTTTAATGTGCAATATAGTATTCTATGTTCTATAAAACATGCTATATGCTATTTAACGTATTTTAATGTGCTATATACTATGCTTTACTGTGCTATTTAATACGCTTTGTGTTATATAATATTCTATATGCTACAAATTTTAATGTGCTATATAAATAAACGACTTCTGAATAATCAGAACAGTGAAGAACACACAGAGAACAGACTGAACTAGACCATCAGTAAAGAGGAGATCCAGGGATCATCTGACTGATCTCTGACTGACCTCGGGCTCAGCTCTCTCTCAGCCACTCGAGCACTCCTGACCGAGTAAAACACACATCCGGCTGAACTGCCCGAGACCCGAATGAGCCGGGAAAAAGCATAGTGACATATTTTCATTCCAGGTGGAGCAGAGGAGTGAATAGTTTCTCCACATGGAGCCTTGAACTGTCAAATCAACACAGACACGGAGCCACAACACGCACCGTCCTACCGGAAACAAACCGAGGGTTTTTAGTTCCGCGCAATAAAATTAAGTAATGACAAATACAGAGAACGAAAGAAATGTAGAAAAAATGAATGCACATAAGAAACCCAAGGGATTCCATCAAAAATTTCCAAAATCTGTAGAATTGGTCAAATGGTTAAAACGTAGAGTGGTTTGATGTGAAAAGCTCCATTCTAGACTAAATCTGGGTCACAATTGTTCAGTGGGGGAACCAGACGTCCAAAGAATTTACTGTCTCTAAAAGCTCCACGATAGGGTTCATATATGAAAGGTTCATATATGAAATGGCTATAAATAAGCTGTCTGGTGCCAGAGACATTTTATAATCCAGTCATGGTGGAGGTTCACAATCCAGAGTAAAAGGAAGTGTTAAAGAGAGGTGAAGTGATTTGAGACAGGCAGGTAGCAGGAAGAGTGAAAGGGAAGGTGAGGTGTACAAGATGGCAGTGAGACCAGCTGTGTTGTCTGGTTTGATGGTTTGCAGACAGTGCCACTGACGAAGAGACAGAACCCAGAGCCGGATATGGCAGAGCTGAGGTTTGCATTGAGTGACGAGGATGAACAGGATCAGGAATGAGTTTATTAGAGGAACAGCTAAGGTGGAGCTTGGAGGAACAGTCAGAGAGGCGAGATTGCGTTGGTTTGGACATGTGCTGAGGAGAGACTGTGTACCGGGAGGAGGATGCTGAGGAGAGACTGAGAGTGTGTTGGGAGGAGGATGCTGAGGAGAGACTGAGAGTGTGTTGGGAGGAGGATGCTGAAGATGGAGCTGCAGGGAAGAGGAGAAGAGGAAGGCAGAGTAGGAGGTTTATGTATGAACTGATCCGTTGTGGCGACCCAGAAAAAGAAAGAAAAGAATTTCTCCATATGCAAAATCCTCTACAAGATAACTGTGAAAAGTTCAGCCCCTTACCACTTCCATTTATTGGCCTCCTCTTCTACTTTCTTTGCTTCTTTCTTTTCTTTCTGGATTTTCTTGTCTTCGTCGTCCTCCCCCTTGACCTTCTTGTTTTTCTTCGCTTCATCAGGTTCTGCTCTGTTAGATTTCCTTTTCTTCTCCTGGCCTTGTCTTTTCTCTTTTGTGGTACTGACAGACCGCTCCTGTTCCACACTGCAGTTTTCTTTTTTCACCTCAGTTTTTATCTGGAGCTCTCCAAATTTAGAGGCTGGACTGGAGTTTTGAAATTCATCACCTTTCTCTTTTGAAGTTGTAGCAGATGTTTTCACTTTTGCCTATCAAACGCATCAATAACTCAGTGTTACACCATCCTTTCTGGAAATAGGTGGATTTTATTCCATTCAGTAAAATACGTCAATTTTACATAGACTTACATGGGTTTTCTCTTTCTTGTCAATAGCTGAACCTTCACTGTTCCAGTCATTTTCTGATCTGCAGTGAGGAAAGAGACCAGGTTTAGTCTTACACACTGTGATTACAGTGCATCATTAGTGTTCAGTTCTGTTGAGCAAAACTGAGCACAAGATCTAAAAAGGTGTTTAAAATATCTGGACATAGATATACTTTTTCTCTTTGTTCAACCCATGAGCTAAGGTGACAGAACACTGAAAAAAAAGCATTCAGTGATGAATACACCGACCAGCCACCCTTGCCCAACACCTAGTGTCCGCTAGAGGGGTATGAAGCCCTCCAGCGCTGAGCTGTGGAGCAGTGGAGCTTCCCACTGTTGTTTTATAGTAACCATAATCCATTAATAGTAATGAGAACTTTAGATTAAATGTCATAAAAAAGAAACATTTAAAAGATCACCCAATCACACAATTCATTATTTTTGTTTTTTCTTTTTCCCCTCTCAAAATTTGAAAATGCCTGATGTCTTTACCACAATGGGAAAATAAATAATCAAATGGACCAAGAGAAACAGCTAAAATGTTTTTTTCCCCCATTAACTTCCATTAATTGACATTTTCCCCTCTCAGGTAAAATTACTTAAGGGTTTTGTCTCAACAACAATACATAAAAAGCCAATTTTTACCTGTTTCCATGCAGCTCAATGTCTTCTTTAATTGTACTCTTTTCTTTCTTTGTGTGATTGTGACTGCCTTTGTTGTTTTTACTTGTCTTCTGAGTTATGCAGATGAACAAATGATTATATCACTCAAATATGAATCAAATGAGAAACGCAAGTTCAAAAAAAAAAATAAAAAAGCACCTTGTCTCTGTTGGTTTCTTTGATTGTCTTCTTTTTACCTCTAAATGAAAACAACAAATTAACATCACTGTTTTTGTTTTTTAAGCACAGCAGATGTTTTTATCAACTATGTAAAACTCTCTAACAGTGGATATTTTTCATTTCCTGATTTCCCACGTGGTGGTGTCCTTGCTCTCAAGTTATTGTTTCGATCCACACTGTAAGACAATAATTAAATAAACCATTCAATTATATTCTAAAGCAACTTGTAGGAAATGTCCGAACAAACAGCAGGTTATAACCCTACCTCCGTTCAATGCCTTCTTTGGAATCCTAAAAAACAATCAGTTAATTAATAGTATATATTAAAAAAACATGAAACCCTTTATACAGGATACTTTGATTTCAGAGCATAATCACACTACTAAAATACAATCTTCAGAACAATATTCCCACCACCACAGCCTAATGGCCTAATGCCAGGATTTCAGAAGAGGAGTTCATACCACATCCATGCCCTCAGATCCACTGTTACCAGAATCAGACCTCAGTTTTTCAGAGCTACAGGTAAGAAACATGGGCTTCAAAGTATGCCACCAAGCAAATATTACAAAAAAACAACAACACGAATAAAGACCTCAAATCACACCTTGTGACTTTGGACTCCTGCAGAAGTTTGTCAGAGGATCCTGAGCTTGAGTGCTTAGAGAGAAAGAAATTCACAAGTGTATCATACATGCTACTATAAGCATGCTAATTCTTACAACCCGCAACGTTTGAGGTTACTCTATCAGACTGAACATAATTAGCTGAGCACAAATGACCTTTGGAGACGGTCTGTGGTGTTTTTTACTGGGGCGTTTCTCTCTGTCCTTAGACTTCATCTTTCTCCTGTTTTTTAAAGGAATCCATCAGAACACGCAACAGCTGGTGTTCACACCACACTATCAAACGCTGGAAAAGGTTTTGTTCCTTGCCTGTGGTCGTGTTTCTCATGGTGATGGGCTGACTTTCTCTTGCCCTCCTCCTCCTTTACTTTCATCACTCACTTTTCACTGAAGGAACTTCATTAGAAGAAAGAAAACAAATGGACACACTTCACTCTGAACTTTAAACAAACACTCGGCTGAACTGGACACCAGACCTGTTGCGTGTCCTGGTCCTGCTCGATCACCTGAAAGCGGTCTTAACGGGACAGTCTAAACTCAGAAGAACCGAGTTTTACTAATGTAAACAAAAACGCAGCCTGAAGAGCTAACACACTTAATGACTTACGTGTGACTAAAGTAACCGAGAAGAAACTGCTAAATGCAGTCCCTATGAGGGTCTACATTTTGTGTCTGGGTTTCTCTTACTCGCACCTGAAAGACGTCAACACCGCAAGGCAGCCAATCACGCATGCGCATCAGCGAGCTCGCCAAAATAAAGTGCCCTCTTGTAGCCACATGTGAACACAGCACAGCAGTGGTTAGTCCGTTGCCCCTGCGATCAGAAAGTCGTGGTTTCAAATCCCAACACAGCTCCCAGGGTGCTGTGTTCCTGGCTGCCCACTGCTTCACTTGGATGAATGGGTTAAATGCAAAGATGAATTTTGTGTTGTTCCGTGTGTGTTGACATATGACAAAAGTGGAAACCTTACTTTACACCCAGTGTGAACAATGTGAAATTCTTTCTCTGTATTCAACCCATTCACCAAGTGAAGCCATGGGCAGCCAGGAACACAGTGCCTGGAGAGCACCACATGTGTGGACAGTATCTTGATCAAGGGTACCTCAGTGGTGCCACTAGTCCTAGGATTTACACCCACTACCTTCTGATCACAGGGGCAACTCCCTAACCACCAGGCCACCAGCTGCCCAAGGACATCGTGTTTTTATCGTTGGGATTTCACCGCATGCACGCTTATACATGTCTCTGGCTAAATGTTGTTAATGTTCACCTACCAAAAGAAAATTATGAAATTACTCTAGTCGATAAACCTGTTCACCTAACAAAACAATCTGAGGTTACTCTACAAATGGTTGCAATTCATCATTTGCACAAATCAGTTCATATCACACTGCAGATGAGGGTGTCATGAGGACCTATGAGAAAAAGCCATTGGGCTTTAAGTTCCACAGATGGGTTAAGAAAAAGGACCGCTAATGGTCAAGAGAACCCCACAAAACAGAAAAACAGATTCCAGAAAATCCACAATCAACTTTGACAAATTACCATGATAAACAAGATACATACCATAATGAATACATTAGTTGGTAAAATATTTAAAAAAGAAAAAAAAAGAAATCAAGTGTGATCCATGTGAGTACACATTAATGAAGCACAAAATACTCCCCATGGGAAATTCATTTTATTACAGCAAAAATATTATATGCTAAATCTTCATCTCATCTTGCAACATGATTGATGGAATGGTCAACCATCAAAGACGTTTTTGTTCAGTTTTTCTTGTCGTCCTCTCCAGTCTCCTCAGCAAAACTGGTTCTGCAGAATTACTGTATCAGCAAGTGTAAGGCAGTGCAAATCGTTTTCCGTTTGTCCATCTGACTGCCGCAAGTCTTCGAATACATTTGGTTTGAACTGTACAGTTAGAAAAAGAAGTTCTTGCACCATTTCAATTGGAGAGAAAACAAAAACATTCAGTGTAAATCAACTCATCTGCCTAGAATTAGGAAAATCTATACATACTCTACGGAGATCAGAACTTATGACCAACCAAAACAGTAAGACTATGTCCGTTTAACAAAAGGGGAGTAAGAAAAGATTGTTTTACAGTGCACTGGCGTGAAAAACATCACACAAACAGTATGTTATGAGCATGCTATGGACTCCAGTTGCTGCTCAGCCTCTGCAGCCATCGCTGCCGCCTGCAGCTGCTCAGTCTCACTCTGTAAGCTGTTGGCACATAGCTGCTTCCGCTCACTATGCATGTTGTTCTCATGTCTTTTTAGATCAGAAGCTTTGGCGAAGGCCTTGGGGCAGGCGCCACATACAAAGGGCTTCTCACCCCGGTGTCTGCGCTCATGGTCCTTCAGGTGGGACTTGTGTTTAAAGGCCTTCTCGCACATCTGGCAGCCGAAAGGACGCTCGTTGCTGTGCACTCGTTCGTGTTTCTTCAGATCGGGGGCTCGGATGAAAGACTTGCCACAGTCGTCGCATCGGTAGGGCTTGAAGCCAGTGTGAATTTTCAGATGCTCTTTCAAGTGGGCCTGGGTGGTGAACGCTTTGGGGCATATATCACATATAAAAGGCCTCTCAGCAGAATGGAGCTTTTCATGTTTCCTCAGCCGGCTCTCGTCAAGGAAGGTCTTGCCACAAATCTGGCAAGCAAAGTGGTCCCGGTGGCCGTACAGTAGATACTCCAACTTCATTTCCGCAGCAGCTGTGGTCCATCCAGGCGCCTGCTCGTCCTTAACCTCGCCCATGCTGTCAGCGAAAGAGAGCGTCTGAGTGGCAAGCTCTTTTGGCTCAGCGTCCATTGCTTCTACATCTTGATCGAAGCAGCTGACCTTGTTCACCTCCTCCTGGGCCAGCTCCTTTAGAATTGCCTCCTCTACCCGAAGGGCGCTGCTGGGTGATTTGTCCAGGTCGTGATTGCCTTGTGCTTCCTCAACGATGTCATCCGAAGGTGTGTCGTCTTGGTCCCCGAGCACCTGCACGTCGTTGTCCTGGTTTAATTGCGTGTTGTCGGCTTGAAGCCCAATTTTCACCATGTCGTAAGGAAATTTGGAATTCCTAAGTTCGTTTTTCTCCTCGGAGGACATGTCCCGTTTCTGAGAGCACAGCTTATCCAAAAACCGGATTCCAAGGATCTGTCCAGATGACATCATTAAATTAACATCTTTTTTCTTAACTGAAATTTTTGCTGTGTACATGTAGTTCAGTACCTCTTCGAAGATGTCGGACCGGATGAAGTCGATCTCAATGACCGACGAGCTGTCCACCTCGTGTTTCTTAAAAAGTTTTTTGAAGTAGTTGCTGCAGGCTGCTAACACACAACGATGTGCCCGGAACTTGACATCCTCAACCACTACTGCAATGTCGCAGTGCTCGCCCTCCAACCTCTGCTCGTTCAAAATCTTCAAGAAGATAGTTTTGTGATCATCATCCACATACTTCACAGTCTCTGACATGCTGGGACGGCCTCCGTCTGAAGGGTCGGAAAGGACAGAAACAGAGAGAAAGGTAAATGCATGTTACTCACTGAGTTCAGATAAACAGTCACCTCGGCACTGATCACAGGAACCCCAACTTCACTTCCTCACAGCTTAGGAACCAGGCAGGTGGATTAGGAGGTGCACATGCAACACCCTTTATTGCTCTATTAAAAAACTAGGAAGCTCAAAACGTTCAAATAACACTTCTTGTTACAACAGAAAGCCTATTGATTGGCTAAATAATGAACTGGATAAATAAACAAACAAGCAAGCAACTGCCACTATGTTGTAGCCTGTCTGCTAGCTTGTTTTATTTTTAGTAATTCTGGAGCAAGGTAACCAAGCATTAAAAGGTCAAACTGAAATTCAGTCAACTAAAACCCGAGTGAAAGTGTTTGTCGACAAATACACACTAAAGTTAGCCACGTCCAGTCCTGAGCCTGGTTTGTTTACCTAGCCGGTTAGCAAGCACGAGCTAAAGGCTAAAGCTAAAAGCTAAAGCTAAACGTCTGAGGCTTTAGTTTCCTTATAGCGAGAGATAACCCCGGCTAACAGGCTAGCCCGTGCTGTTAAAATATAAATAATAAAGATAAAAATAAAAACAACAGCTGAAGAAGCGCGGTAGTCTCAGAAAGTGTGTTAAACGCTCCTGGAGTGCATGGCGGAGGGTCTGTTCTGGTGTCAGATAGTCGGTCCCGTATCCCCGCTGCTCCCAGAGTGTTTTTAAAAAAATGGAGGAGCAGGGAGAAGCGACGAGGACGAGCACGCCCAGCCCGAGCAGCCCCGAAGCCGCCGTGAGCGCGCAGGGGCGTCCCGGCCGGACCCCAGCCCTCACATCCACACAATGCTGCCCAGGGCCCGAAAACCTCTCCCCCTCACCTCTGCCTGCCGTTTAGACCCACTGGAAAAGTCTGGGTTGGAGTGTCACAAAGCCAGAAGTGAATAAAACACTTTGTGTGTGTGCGTGTGCGTGTGCGTGTGTGTGTTTTTTCTGAGCGTCGAGGACGAGCACACACACGGAAGGAGAACGCACGAACCCGCAGAGCACGAAATCCTGCGTAACCAACAGCACAGAGTCCTCGTAGCTACGCAAGCAGCGTGCCGACCACAGCAGAGGACAGAGCGCAGTCGGCGTGATAGAAGCGTTAGAGAATATGAAAAAGGCGCGTGAGCCCTAAAGGAGCGAGAAATGCGCGGGCACGAGGAGAGAGAGAGTTTAAGAGGGAATATGAATTAAAGAGGAGAATGAGAAGGGGAGAGTGAGAAAGAGAGAGTTAGAGAACGGTGGAGAGAGTGTTTTAAGAGAAAGAATGAATTAAAGACGAGGGGAAAGGAAATGTATGAGGAGAAAAGCGGAGATGGTAAATTAATACCGACCACAAGAGTCAAAAGGTTAAAACGACTTTTTAGGGCTACTAAGTCAAGTATGGCTTCTTGTCGAAGTGAACTATGACATCTCTGCCATAAACAAGTACACACACTGCAAATAACAGTGCAATATGCAAGTAAAATTAAACCACCATAATACTCAAAGGCAAAGTTAAATGATGCCCTGACTTCAACCCCATCCAACACCCTTGGGATAAACTGGAATGGAGATTGCGAGCCAGGCCTTCTCATTCAACATTAGTGCCTGACCTCATAAATGCTGTACAAAATCTTGTGGAAAGCCTTCCAAGAAGAGTAGAAGCTAATATAGCTGCAAACGGGGGACCGGCTCCTTGTTGAAGTCCCTGATTTGAATGCAGTGTCATTCCTTGTTGGTGTAATGGTCAGGCGTCCCAATACTTTGGTACACATAGTGTATGTTAAATGCGCAGTACAGCTGAAATAGCAAATTAGACCTGAGGACCAGCATGAACCTGAGTAGCAGCATGAATTGTAGGAGTGAGTGTAGGAGGAGGGAGTGTATAATCAAGTAATAAGATCACTTTCTATGAGTTTATATAGTAATCATAGATCGGAAG
>JBBPCY010000007.1:21832106-21842844 GCA_037974405.1 Brachyalestes nurse | reverse complement strand
AATATATAAAACCAATCAGGGTTTGAATGGTAGACTTTTTCACCAACATTTTTGACCAACTTGTTTTTGTGGCCTTCCTGCAGTGTGGATCCACATCTCTGTGAATGTCCACCTTCGCACAGAATCCCAGACAGTCTCAGTGGTGCGGTTGCTGAACAATTAAATTGTTTAAATATTCAGACCTAATGTATGTTGCCTGTGTTCATTCGCTGGTTCTCTTTGTAATAGTCATTTGAAACATTTATATTAATTGCAATCATGACAGCTAATAAAAACAGTTATCTGAAGAGTTTAGCAATATTCCATTATAGGTTAATATGATGAAAAACATATAATTATTTTTTTCTCGATTTTTTAAAAAAAATAAGAGTTTCGGTTTCATTTGCCTGCTTTAAGTTCACATTTGTGACTGTGTGAGGTACAGAATTCTGCAGGCAATAAAGCTAAACCAGTGTTAACCATTCTTTTTTGGTGTCCAGGATTTGTATAAAGAGGCTGTTGTGTGAAATTGTGATGAATAAAGGTGGGAAAGAAAGCAGGGAGGAAGGACATAGTAGAATTCACAGAGTGGATGGAGTCCAAATGAACACATTTATTTATAAATACACACCCATCTGACATGCTACTGAAAGCAGAACCAGCAAGTATTCAAAGAGAGCAGATTTTTACAAGCAGAAACATCTGTAAAGAGCACATCTTTAAAAGAAAACTTTTCAAATCTTTAAAAAACATGTTGACTCTAAAGTTCATATTAGTCTAACTCTAAACTCAACACAAACATACCTCAATAGTAGAAAACATTTTGTAGTGGCCTGTCCTGAACAGCCAATGTCATTGACAGCTTAATTTGTCTCCCACAGATGCCATTATTTTAAGAGCGATGTAGTGTACCATGTAGAGAGTCTCGCCTGAGCCCCTTGTCCGGTGGGAGTCTTAACTTAATTATAGATAAGATTAATAAACCACTCTGGAAAAGAAAATATAACTTATAGATCACTGCTTGAAAAAAAATCCGCTCCGGGTTTGCGATATCAGAAAAGGGTGTGGCTATGGATCCCTAGAAGCTGGAAGCTGTGCATAATTGGCCCCTACCCAAGATGCTTAAGTAGCTCCAGCGCTTCTTGGGGTTTGCTATTCTTATCAACGCTCTATCCGGGGCTTCAGTTCAGTTATGGAGGTTCTTACCGCTCTCACCAAAGCCATTAGCGGGGGAGATTCCAACTCACCGTAGTGGCCACCCAAGCCTTCCAGCAGCTATTCCTACTCTTCACCACAGCTCCCTCCCATCCAGATGCCAGCAAGCAGTTCACTGGAGGTGGACGCCTCTGATATGGGTGTAGGAGCCGTTCTCTCCCAGCGAGGCCCAGACCACTGGCCGGACTCCCCTCCGCCAAGACCACCACAGAAATAATATCAGAGCATGTAGTCCGCATTCATGGGTTCCCCAAGGACGTCATCTCGGACAGAGGGCCTCAACTGACTGCAAGATTCTGGAAGGCCTTCTGTCGTCTGATCGATTCGTCTTGCAGCCTCTAATCCGGATACCACCCACAGACAAACAGACGGAGCGAACCGACCAACAGCAGGAGCACTTTCAGAGATGCTTTGTAGTGGCTGGACAGCGCTCCTGGGCCCGCTACCTCATCTGGGCTGAGCCTTCACATCACCACCACACCTGCTCCACCACTGGGCTCAGTCCGTTTGAGGTATGTCACGGGGTCCAACCTCCAATGTTTGAACATCAAGAACTGGAATTAGATGTACCATCAGCCTAACAGTTGATTTTCTGATTTTATGTAGCAATATGGTGTTGTCGATCCTTGGTGGTTGCGTAACACAACAAAAAAAAATGAGCTTTCTTCAGCCTTCAGTGAGTTACACTCCGACCCCCTCTCCTGCTCTACTCAAACAGCGCCTCCGTTTACAGGCAGAGTTTCATCTTGTTTCTACGAAAGATGCAGAGTGTCTACTATTACGTTCACATGGTACATATCATGAGTATGGCAGTAAACCAAGTCGAGTGAGTTCCTAGGGGGTCTTAATAACCCGGTCGTCCTTCCTGAAAAGCTGGAAGCTCCACTCTCTTTGGACCAAATATTGCAGTCATATTTCAGCATCACAGTCTTATAAAGCACCTGGACTGGATTGATTCCCCATTAAGTTCTACAGGCAGTTTAAGGACAAGTTAGCACCATGACTGTCCATGTTCAATGAGTCACAGGGGTGAGATTATTTACCACCTACTTTGACTCAGGCATCTATGGCTGTACTTCAGAAGAAGGATAAAGATGTGATTCTTAAAGGCCACTGTCCCTGCTCAATCCAGATGTAAAGGCGTTGGCCAAAGCTATTGCATTGTGTTTGCAAGACATGTTGCCCTGTATAAAATGGCTTTATTAAGGGGCGTCAACTGTTTTCTAATACTCATACACTTTTTAATATTATTTATTCTGGTGTCTGCAAACACGGAGATTGTAATTTCATTAGACGCATTCGACAGGGTGGAGAAGCACTACCTCTTGGCAGTATTATACAAATTTGGTTTCAGAGATAAATTCATTTCTTGGATGCAGCTTCTTTATATGTCTCCTGTAGCCATTGTTCACATAAATGATGCTCTATATATTTCCTTTAAAACGGGGTACACATCAATGTTGTCTGCTTTCCCCGTTGCTCTTTGTCATTGCCAACGAGCCACTGTCTGTTTCATTAAGATCCTCCCCTTTATTAAATGGCATAATCGTTCAGAGAATAAAATATAATTGTACACTGATGATCTTTTGTTATACGTGTCCAAGCCTGCTACATCAGTCCCTGTTGTTTTGAATATTTTGGATAATTTCAGGCTTTTTCAGGCTACAAATTAAATGTACAGAAAGGGAATGCTTCCCCATCAGTGAGGCTTCTCTGGAGCGTTGCAACTTTCCTTTTCAGTTGGATGTTCGGGTTTTAAATATCTGGGCAGCCCCCCGGTGCATTCATTGTCTAATGTATTTACAGCAAGTTTCGCTTCTTTAATTAAGAAGATTAAAGATGACGTTAAACGTTAGACTAACCTGCCTCCTTTACTAGTTGGCAGAATCAGTGTTATCAAGATGAACATTTTGCCAAAATTTTGTTTCTGTTTCAATCTGTTCCCCTCTTTATACCAAGTTATTTTTTTGTCTCTCTAGACAAAACAATTAGCTCTTTCGTATGGGGTGGCAAGTCACCAAAGATTTATCCTACTACAAAAAAGTAAACTCAGACCTGCTCTGCCTAATTTTCAGTATTACTATTGGGCCGCTCATATTCAGAAATTCCATTATAGGGTTTTGAACTCAACTATCTTGGTGCAAATTGGAACTTTCTTCCTGTAGGACATCATCTATACCGACCTTACTATATTCATCTCTACCAGTAAAAAATTCTCATTATACAGATAACCCAGTGGTGCTGAACTCACTTAAGATTCAGTACCAGTTCAGGCGTCGATTTAATTCACTTGCACCAATAAAAGACAATCATTTGTTTCCTGCATCACTAATGAACTCAACCTTTTCTCTCTGGTTTGACAAAGAGATTCAATTTCTGAAATATATTTTTGTGAAAGGTATATTCGATTCGTTTTCTAATTCGTCTCTCAACTATGATTTTCATACATCACATACGTTTCATTATTTCCAAGTTCGTAGCTTCATTTCTAAGACCTTCTGTCCATTCCTCCAACACAGCCCCGGGAGGAATTGCTCTCAGTGAACCCAAATGATAAAAGAATCATCTCAAAGATTTATGATTCTATTTTATCCCTAGGTACTCAATTGCTGATCAAAATCAAGACCATTTGGGAAAAAGAATTGGGTATGGAATTAAATGATGAGGTCTGGGACAGGGCTATGGTTAAAATACGTTCTACCTCTTCCTGTGCACGATTTGGACTCATTCAACTTCAAAGTCCTATACAGAGTACAATTACCTAAAGCAAGACTCTTTGAAATATATCCTGGTGTTATAGATGAATGTGAAAGATGCAATGTCATTTAAGTCACATGTTTTTTTTATTGTCCAAACTTGCAGCCTTTTTGGGTCAGTTACAATACATCCTTGTCCACTGATTGCTATATTTGGAATTGCTAAATGTCTAACTACATTAACATCCATGAAAAGAGACATTATAGCTTTTTCATTGCTGGTAGCCAGACATATAATTTTATTACACTGGAAGTCTGCTCACGGCCCTTCCATCTCTCAGTGGCTCCAAGAAACAATGTTTTTTATCACAGTGGAAAAAGTCAAGTACACATTGAGAGGATCGTTTGCACAGTTTATCCATAAATGGCAATCTTTCATCTCCTATTTCATGGAATTACAGGTGTTGCCTGATTTTTTAGTAATTCTCTCGTCACCGATTGTGTACCAGGGGTGCAATGGTCGGGATGAGTTGGGGTACAAGGAATTGGGGATGTGAAGTTGTTTCCCCTTGTTTGTTTTTGTTTAAACTCATCTTTAAGTACAATGTGTAAGTGAAATTGTTCGACCAATGTTATGTTGTTCATTAAAAGCAATAATAATAATAATAATAAAAAAGTTCTGCAGGTCTGCAGCTCTTTCATCCTTCTGGATTAATTTTAAATAGTTGAAAGGAGTTTCTCCAGAAGTTTATATTCTGATGCAGGGAAACAACCTCCATAAGTCACACAAGTCAAATCATTAAGGAATTCACACACTTTCACACTTTGAGAGAGTGTAGTAGGAGACACAAATCAATAGTTAGCTACACAGTTAACGCCCCTCCCAAAAGTATCCATGGAGAGGAAAATGTTGCCAAATCTCCTTTGCCAAGGACAAAGAAGGCTTTATATATATTTGTGGCATATCTGCATCCAAAGATAACATATTTACCATACAGGTAGTCATATAAAAGTACACAGCGACCCTATCTATCAGTTATTGTCTCTCATATGAAAGGTGGGTTTCTTGGAGAAAGGCTATCTGACATTTCTCTGACTTTGTAAGGAGAGGCAGGATTTTCTGCTGTTTAATGATATGGTTAATGCCCTTCACATTAAGAGAAATAATATTGAGGTAACTGATGTAAGTTTTAAGATTTTTACAAAAGCAATATAAGTAATCTATAAATAATTTAAATATAAGTTCCATTGTGGTGAATGAATGAAATATTTTATAGATTAGCGACAGTAATAGATCAAGGTGGGAATATGCCCTTGACTTTAAAACTCCCTGCGATATTCACATTCATGTTAAGGTCACATGATAGTCTTTGATGTCTAGCGTAGAGCTCTACAGTTTTGGCAGTTTGTTAGCATCAGGGCCAATATGAAAAATCCCAAAATTCTCTGGTCTAACTCATAGTTTAGGAGTTACACTGGCTTGAGATTTTTTCTTCGTTTGCAAGATGTCTGTATATTTACAACAGTAACGGTAATCATTTTAATTTGTCCTACAGAGTAACGCACTACACTGTTATCACTCAGTAATGTCCTTTGTGTTAGATTCTTGCTAAGTCACAATTTAAAAAGAAATACGCTGTTACTATTACAGCCGTTCCAAAAGGTAGATATATTTTTGTAAACTGAGCAAAGCTTAAATTTCTTTCGAGTCAGTTACATGTGTTTTTCTCAGAAATAAATGTAGTAAATTCCTGATGTTTGGGGACCTGTAGTGCAGTTATAGGGTTATGGATCATGGAGTTATGAATACATGCGAAAAGGTTTGGTGCCTGTAGTTACAAAACTGATGGCTCCTGGAATACGACTCAGAATAGAGAAGGGATACATTCTTATTTTAACCATCATGAAGTGAAATGTGCATACCTTCAGATTAGGGCTGAGCAATTAATCGAAATCGTATCAAAATCGCAATGTGAATATAACTTTCTTAGTTAAGGAGGTGGTGATATTTCTTCATGTTAGTTCCTCGGTTATTTGCAATCGGCCATCTTGTGGATGCATTCTAGATGCTGTAAATCCAACTATCATCTGTCATTCAAAATAATTATTTTTTTAAACTGCGCAAGTAAAAGCACACGATGAAATAGGTCAGGCCTATCTATTTTGGACAGTTTGTAAGGTCATAGACAAATTAAACTGTAAATATAACAATGCTATTATATTGAAATTCTTCTGAATGCTTTATATAGGATTACCTGATACAAAAAAAGAAGCATCAAATACTTACGAAGGCATACGAACTTGGGTGACTGAATACATCAATACAAGACTGGAAGCTGAAATTTCCATTTTAAACAGTTTTCCAAACAATAAACAGGGAAAGGACTGAACAGCTTACAGGTGAATGAACACGAAGCTTGATCACTGGATATATATTGTTTCCCCTTCATGTCCAGCAGGCATGAAGAACCTGAACTGCTTCATCAGACTGGCAGCCATGAGCTTGCTGTGGTTCTTCTCAAAACTGTAACTCTTGTCCCAGCTATATCAGCTGCATGAGTCACAGCACAGCCATTGCCCTCAAGAAGATCTGCAATCAATATCTGAGAAATTACTATTCTTATACTGTCTGCACAACACAGTAAAGTCAATTAAACTAGTAATGAAAAGCATGCGGTAATATGTGCAAATATATTCAGCAAGAAATGTCATACAGTATGTAGCAATTACACAATATTGTTGCCTAAAGGACGGTTTTCCGTTCTGTCCTCTTTGTTGCTCAGATGTTTAGTTCAACTGCAGAACAGAGATTAAAAGGCAAAGAAATCTCTGAAATATATTTGCTATTTTATTTGAGCTCATTTGGGAAACACATTCAACATGGACTGTAGCATATGACAGGATGGTGGTTTTAAAAAAAACACACACAGGCTAATGATAATAATAATAATAATAACAATAATTATAATAAAACAAAAGTACAAGCACACATAACTGGAGATGTTCCAGATTTTCTATCCAGTTTATACAATTTAAGGCTCAGGTATGCCACTCTGGGCACGGACAATTCGGGAAATGACTTAAAAACGCAACGTCGGGCAGCAGTCGCGTAGACTCTGAATCAGTGACGATGTGGTCACAGTGCCAGTTTTTATTCTAGAGTGAAAAAAAAAACAACAGTAACAAGCCCCACATCTACCTTTCAGTCTGTAACGTTAAGGGTAAAACAAACAAAAAAAAAGTACACATAATTCAAGTAAAAACAATTTCTTTTCTACTAATGCATGACCTACAACGCGAATGGGTGCATCATTCATATTCTCATTCAGATGAAGTACGTTCGACAGAGGTAGGGGGAGGGGTGACAGGAACAGGACGTGGTGACTGGCTGCATGAACAGCACACCTATTGCATGGTTAAATACTGTGTGCTCATACGGATACAGTCTAGTATTATTATTATTTTTTTGTTTCGTACTGAGCGGTATTCTAATAAATAAAATGTGAGCACTATTTTCAGATCTCCTGTCACTTACATTCTTCTCTCTTTAGGAGGAGCACGCAGGGTAGACTGAAATTTACAACGTTATCATAGAGTATTTCCTAAAACGTATAATATCTGTTGTTTTCTTTACAAAACAAAAAAAAAAAGCAGTTGTTCCCTTGTCATGCAATATCAGTGATCCAGTGCTGGACCAGGCTGTCCGGTAGTTCTGTAAGCAGGTGTTGGAGTGAGAGTGTGAGTGCGTTTGTCAGAGGTTACTCCAGCGGTGCTCAGATGAAGTAATATCCATTGGTTTATCTGTGGTGCTGTTTCCGTGGACGACTTCTGTAAAAGCATCCCTCGTTCTGCGTGGTGTGGACGTGAGATTTCTCCAGGGAGTGCAAACAGACTCTAGTCCTAAAAATATTGGAACAAAAACTTAGCATAATATTTCAGAAGAGGACCATCACATTTTTGCCTCCAACACTCACCATGAAGAAGAATGATGGAAATCGTCACTTCACCTTTTTACAACTTTACCAAAGCATGACGCATGACAGCATGCGTCATGTGCATATGAGTGCTTTGTGTTAATGGTGACTATACAGCGCAGGTTAAAAAGACATTTTAAACCCATATGCATACATCAATCCCGGACCATTTAAAAAGGCATGCAAATATATTGGGTTTATTTGTCACCTGCAAAGCAAAGACTCCCAAACCATGCTTCCATATAGGCCACAGCAGGTTTTGACAATAAGAAATATTGCAGTCAAGCCCTATTTATAATAACAATACACTAAATTACACTAAGCTGGTATTCGAAAATAAATAATAATTACTTAAAAAACACATTAAACATGTAAACCTTACAACCACTATACACCTCCGATATTAACTGCAGTTCTGCATATGTCCAGCAGAGAGTACTGTACTCTTACAATACTGACTGATAAAAGGCAGAGGATCTGAGAGCCAGGGTTTAGTTTCTTTCTCCCCCATTCATTGCTTATTGTCAAAGTAAAACAAAATAAAACAAAGGTAGGGACTGATTGGTTAGTATACAGATTACAGCACTTCATTCATTCATTCCATGAAGTACAAACATGAAACCACCTTCAGAACGTGTCTGTATGGGATACGGATGCAGAAGACAAATTATACACAGCCAGTGCAGCCCTGAGGTTAGAATGTCGGCAGATAGCAGCTCTTGGAGCTTTGGACAGTTAGCGAAGCGGTGGATCAGTTTGCAGTTAAGTTGAACAGAGCCATGACGGACTCTTCCCTTACCTTCATCACTCCTCGCCATCTTCTGGTGTGATTTCAGTCTCTTTGTGGACCACTACTTTGGTCACTGACATGTCGGGGTGCTGCTCTTTGGCTTCTTTAATGGCCTGAGCCAGGGCCTGGCCCCAGTGACACCCCATAATGGGAAAACAAAGAGGCTTAGGGATGGTAATGGTGAGCATTACGTCTTTAAAAAATGATCACGTGGATGTGATTTATACTAAAGTGTAAGGAAATGTTGAGTGCACTGACTTTTTCTGTTTCTGTTTATTAAAAAACTGGTTGTCTCCACACTGGTGGATGACGAAGACTACAGAAAATGATAAAGGTTCTAGACCTTGTAGCCATCAGTATACAATCAAGAGCGGATTCCTCAGTATTCTGTGAAACGTTAAATCTGCTGTTACCCTACCTAACAGCCAAAAGCTATTTCACGCAACTACTGGTGTGATTCTCACCTCATCATGGTCGATGTCTGCATCCCCCGAGATGACGATTCTCTTCTCGATCCTCGTTTCTGAGATCCCGCCCTTCACAGTCTAACAGAAAACCAAAGAGCAGTCAGAAACACAGCAGGCCATTTATGACCAAAACTCAGATGCTTGTACTATATAACATATGTTGAGGTTTACAGACTCATCTGTTCAGAGAGTATCTCCTCTCCTAATGCATTACTCTTACATAAAGATTTAGCACTTAATACTGTCCCTCTGGCTCTCACACTGTCCTGAAACTTGAGTGTGTCCTCTTATTGTTAGTCGCTTTGGATAAAAGCGAATGCCAAATAAGAGTAATAATAATAATAATAATAATAATAATAATAATAATAATAATAATAATAATAAATTTAAAAAATGACAGATTTTTCTTCAACCTTTTAGAGAGATCTCAGCAGAAAAATGATTTCATTTGTTCGTTGTAAAATATTTACTTTTATTGTCTAATAGAAGGGTCAAGAGGGTCATTATTTTATCAATATTCATCACAAAGAAAGTATAGAAGGCTGAACCTTAGTGATATGTGTGGTGGTGGTTGTACTGGAAGTCTCAGATGTGATGGTCTGAGCGCTCATTAGAATCCCGGGCTCTGTGTTGCCGTCTTTGTCACCCTGTTCAAAAATAAAGTGCAGCCCTGTTACTCTACGTTTGACAGGCAAGCACACTGGGTTCCTGAATATGTGCTACCTGACTGCAAATGAGGGGAAAAAAGATATTTTCAGTTTGTGTTAATTCAACATTCATGCACCCAAAACAGCCATTTCTGTAAAGAAAAACACTTTGATAACTTGCTTAAACCTCCAAATCCAATCAGGAAAACAGAAAACATCTGATTTAAGCATTAGAGTTTGCTGGGGAAATGTCTTTGTATATGCAAAGCTGCTTGATTTTCTGTGATTCAGTGCATTTCTTTTTTTTCTGTACATTTTTTTTTTTACAAAATAATCTTGCATTTTCACCCTTTCATGCTGAGACAAAAAACACCTATTTCTACACTTTTATCTGCTCAACTATGAATAGCAATTTTATACACAAAAAGCTCCAATTCCACATACTGACACATGTTACTCTGCTGAACATTGCTATGCATGTGTCCCAAGTACAGTGGCAGCAAATTCTAGTTAATGTGTTATTGTCCAAGTCTCTATACGTACATGTAACGTTAATTAAGAAAGACCTACAGTTCTTAAATGTTTTGACAAGAAGTCTATGAAACCAGGAAAAAAATTTCCATGAATTTTCCAGACTGTACATATAAACAGAACAAACACATGGGAGCCTCTCTGTGAGAGCTTCACTATCCCAGCATGCGTAACTGTGTGCAGTACCGGACCGGTGTTTACCTGCTGCGCCTCATATGTTATAGTCTTCGTCTCTGTGTGGATCACTGGCATTTCTCCCGTCACCAGCCTCTCGGATGTTACGACCTCTGTCTGTAGAAGTGAGGACAGCTGGAGAGGAGAAAGAAGGCAGAACATGAACATTCTGAAGGCTGTCTCTCTCAAACAAACACACACACACACACACACACACACACATCGAGTATATATATTTCTATATAGAAGATAAAGTACACATGGC
>JBBPCY010000007.1:21816603-21828399 GCA_037974405.1 Brachyalestes nurse | reverse complement strand
CCCCACCATCACAACTGATGATCCCAAACACATTAAGAAGGCAAGAAATTCCACTAATGAACTCTTGATGAAGAACAGCTGTTAATTAAATACCATTCCAGGTCGATTCCTCATGAATCTGATTGAAAAAATGCCAAGAATGTGCAAAGGTGTCAAACTTTTGACTGGTAGTGTATATTCCCTTACTGCCTCTCTGAGGAAATGCCCAGCAGTAATACAGAGTAATGTAATTCTCTGTCATTCTTACAGGCTGTTGAGAGGTCACAATGTAAACGTGGAAAAACTTTGGGAGAGTCTGTGAACAATAAGCAGGAGAATTGTGAAGGTACGTACATCAGTGTGGAGGTGGTCTTTTTTGCACAACACACATTCGCATTGAGAGCTACTGTCATGCAAACCTGTCCAGCTCAAAGTGCAGCAGGGCTCAGGTGATGGGTGTTTTATGCCCAAATGTTGTGTGCTACATTCCTTCAGTTCTTTCATTTAATACTTGGAACTTAGTACTGCTGTTGAGCAACACAGTTCAAATGTAATGAAAATGTATGCACAGAATTACATTTACATTAAAGCGGGAAAGTATGGCAGTATTTATTTATTCATCGATATATTTATTATTTATTATATCATGATAAATCATGTCACAATATGTCTCAATATGCTTTTCTGCTTATATAGTGATGGACAGTTGAACAGTGTTCAAGTGCAGAAGATGTTTCATTGAAACACTGAATAAAACAATTTGTACTGTATTCTTAAACTTGTCAGATGTCAGAAAAGGACAAATACTGTGACATGTATTGTGAAAACGCAGGCCTGCACTTATATATACTGCATAGGGCAATTTTTCTTACTGTGAAATGTCAATCATTCCTACTGTTTCTTACTGTGAAACCTCAAACAAAATATCTACTCTTCTACTTGCGAACACAATCTGTACTTTTAACAGAATTTCTCCACTTTTTCAATACGGATTGAACTACTTTTGATAGTGCTGGTAATACCTGGGACTTCTGAGGGTTAAAAATCTCAGAGGAGACTTGAATAGAGCTCCCTGCTCACTGATGCACACACTGTTACACAGCGGGACCACGACAGCACAATGAAACTACCGTCTCACATTACAACGGACAGGAGGTGTCAGGGGTTCGAAGGCACTGGTTTTGAGGATTAGAGCAAAAGCCTGGGATCTGCAGGTTTGGGACCGTGGGGCTAAAATGAGGGGGTCACCTCTAAGCCAGGTGTATGGAGTTCTACCTCCTCGCTGTGGCCCTCAGCATCCCCCCTCTGCTCTGCGAGCCTGATGGGGGAGCAGGGCGCCATATTGGGTGACTGGTCTCCTGATCCTGCCTCCTCGTCATCGTCAGTGGACAGAGAGAAGCTTTCACCACCAGATTCACTGTCGCTGGATGAGGGGGGCTGGCCAGCATCCGTGGGGCTGAACGGCCCGTCGAATTTAGCGGAGGCCACACTGGCCGAGTCGCTAGTGGCCTCGTCCGAGTCTGACTCAGACTGGTCTGAGACATACACAGAGCCGCAGGGCTCATCACGGGGATCAGCGCAAACTTCCGTGGCACTTTCTGAAATATCAAGCTCCAAGGGCTCCGCTGGAGATATGGGAGGCTCTACCTGTGACTGTTCCGTTGGTTTATCCGCTGTTTGCTGTTCGTCCTTTGGCTGGTCTTTTCCCACAGGCTTCTGTGTATCTGGAAGACCCCTCTCTGGACCTTTGGATGTCTACAATGGAACAGAAAGCATCTAAGGAACAGCTAAAATGTCGCATACAGAGCCAAGAAACAGAAGAGTTCACTGTGATTTATGAAACATAGCAACAGTTCTGAAATCTGACTTGCTGATTGAGATTAAAATACTTACTACACGCACACAAGCGCACACACAGGGCCACATACTTAAGCTGAATTCTGTATTTTGTGATAGAACAAACATTTAATGCTGTTCAGAGAATGTCTTAGGCCACTGAAGCCTACTGTGAATAAACTACATTGCTTTACATAAGACCTGTTTAACGGTGATTGTTATTTATTTATTTTTTAAAGTATTTGTATTTTGGTACACAATAATGAAACAGTTAAGTAATTGTAGCACATAACCTCTGTTATTTCAGCAAAAATCATTCCCATAGTCTGCCATGCAAACATATAAAACAGTTCTCTATAGTCAGGTTTCTTTCCTTCAAAGACCTAATAAGCAATTTAATTTCATATGAATGTTGTAAACATCAGGGGAGGTTGGGGTTTATATTTTACACTTCGTCAATGCTTTGACTTTGAAAACACAGCTCTAAAGCCACTGCCCATACTCAGAACAACATGTCCTCATAAATCTGTCCAGTGGAGAGAAGATAATGGATGGGCTCAGACAACAAACAGAGGCAAAGAACAATGAAGACATGGGGACGCAGAGGTCAAACAAAGAGCATTCAGTACGCCTGGCTGCATATCAACATATCAGGCCAAAACTATAATCAAGATCGCATTAACCATTATTACAATTCAAACAGCAGTTATAGCTTTCCTTCTCAGGGGCTTATGATATATAGCTTTGCTGTGGCTACGTTTCCAAGGTACCCACTTAGCAATCACTCTTTGTTCAGTTTAGTACTGAAAAGGGTTCTTCGACTGATGACAATAGCGGAATCCTTTGTGGCCATATAAAAGAATATAACTATATTTAAAAGATTCTGTAAAGAACCATTTATAACATGGTTTCCAACATGCAGAAGAACAATTTAACCAGGCAAAGAAGCACGTATGCATTCAGATTCAGTTCTCTGAGTGATAAGAAATGCGATAAAAAACATGGCCTTTTCTAAAGAACCCTTGAAAAGCCCCGTTTTAAATAGTTCATGTATTCAAACGCCCTCCCTAGTGTAGTCCACCTTAAAGAAGGCCTGTTTATGAACGGTGGTCGGAGAGGACGAGGCCCAGCTGCGCGTGCTGATCTGTTCACGAGCAGACTGCAGCAGAGCAGTGAGCTCTGGGGACATCTCATCAAACGTGGGCTTAGGCTGAGCACACACACAAACAGATGAAGGGTTAAAACACAGACACACATGCACGCACGAACAGTCAGATGAGAGAAATTTGTCATGATACATAGGGGAAACTTTGAAAGGAATGACTAAAGTGCATAGAGTGAAACTCCCAGCAGCAAAAGGTGTCTCTGTTCGAGGTTATTCATAAGAGGTAAACAGCTCCTTCTAATCCCACCATTAGGCTCATTACAATTTATATTGCCACTCGTCTAGGCACACTTGGCTATGGGACCCGTACTCACTCAACAAATTAATATACAATACATGTGTAGCGTAATACATGATGTGTAACCAGCTCTGTATTGACAATTTTAATATTATTGCTTTAAACAGATTCACTACATGGACAAAAGTATTGGGACGCCTGACCATTACACCAACAGCAACTTTAATGACACTGCATTCATTTATATAGACTTTAATATGGAGCTGCAGCTAGAACGGTTTCCACTCTTCTTGAAAGGCTTTGGAGAGTTTCTGTGGGAATTTGTGGCCACCCATTCTGTAGAGTATTTGTGAGGTCAGGCACTGATGTTAGACGAGAAGGCCTGGCTCACAATCGCCGTTCCAGTTCATCCCAAAGGTGTTGGATGGGGTTGGGACAGGGATCTGTGTGGGCCAGTCAAGTTTGTGCATTGGGACACAGTCATTCTGGTGTAAAAATGGTTCTTCCCCAAACTGTGCCCACAAAGTTGGACACATGGTGTTGTCCAAAATGTCTTGGTATGCTTACATTTACATTTACAGCATTCAGCAGACGCTTTTATCCAAAGCAACTTCCATTCTCTGACTACAGGGGGCAGTCTCCCTGGAGCAACTTGGGGTTACAGGTCTTGCTCAGAAACCCATTGGTGGTATGCTGAAGGTAGGATTCAAACCCATGACCTCGAGTATCCTATACCCACTAGACCACCACCACCACCACCCCATGGAAGCTGAAGCATTAAGGTTGTCCTTTACTGAAAGTGAATTAAATAATTAAGAGGGTTCCCATTACTTTTGTCCACGTAGTGCAGAGAATACACTGTCATTACTGCCAGCTGTTTTTAGGTAGATTTCAGAAGATCTGCAGGCATTACAGATAGAAGATTCAAGACGTTTCAGCAACAAATTGCTCAGTTCTTCATTTTGACTGTGAAACTTTTCTTTGGGCAGCTGAGTAAGAACCGGCATTTCATAGCCAAGAACTAACATCTTTCAGCTCCACAGGGACACACTAATTGAGACACCACAGCCTTCTCTTTCATGACCTATGAATTCCAGATCACAAAGGCCGCAAAAAAGTGGAGTTACATCAGTATGCTGGGTTCAGTGTACCCTCTTATGAATAGAACCCTCATCATTCCACATCAAGCAGCATAAACTTCAGAGAAAACCCAAAAGGAAAAGAACTCTGCCATCTCCTCAAACTGTGACTGTAGCCAAAGACATTTCACTTGTGCGGCTGGCAGCAGTGGGCCTAGTTAAAATAAAAAACAACTAGGAAAAAAAAAAGAGGCAAAATAAAAACAAAAACAAAGCTGCTCATTTGTGTGCCCAAATGAAGCGGGTCAAAGCTGGCCTCATAAAACAGCAGGCTTGGCATTAAAAGCAGGAGTGACATCAAATTCCATGGTGAGGGATTTGTGTCTAAAATTGGAAAAAAAAAAAAAAGGAAAACAACCTAGCAAACCGATAGAACAAAAGACACATTCAGAGCATTCATAACCACCTAGTGAGACAACAAAGCACTGGCTTTTTTCATTTGTTTTGTCTGTTTTTGAAAGCCAGGTCTAAGGAGCTGGACAGCGCTGGGGAAAAAAAAAGGTGGGAAAGGTGCTGAACTAGCTGGTGTGGGCGTTATACTACCACTCTGGCTGTTGGGGAGGTTTTAGTTAGATAGGAGCTTGGGCCGGGGCCGAGATCCATCGGCGACTTTGCTGGAGATCTGAGTGGAGATTTAAGTTGGGATCTCAGTGGGGACCTGAGGGGAGATCTCGGCGAAGGGGGGGCGCCGTCTCTCAGTGAAGGGTCTGTAAGCAGTCTCAGCTCTGCCCTCTTGGCCTCCCCAATTTCTTCACTGGAGCGGATGGCCACCACAGTCCTCACAACGCCCTCTGTAGGCTCGGAAGGTGATGGGGTTCTGGCTTCTTTGATGGTGATCACCGGTGCCGTAGTTGCTTCTGTGGCTGAGAGGGCTGCAGCCTCATATTCAGGAGAAACTGGAATAATTTTTACCGTCGTCGTACTGGTCTGGTCCTTCTTCTTCTCTGGCAGCGACGGGGATGGGAGGTCAGTCTCTGAGGTCACAGCAACAATCTTTCCCGAGGTGGTGTCGTAGGACTTGCCAACTTCTCTCTTGGCTGCTGCTTCCTCCACAGCGACCTCTGCGGGTTTGAGAGCTATGTCCCCCAGAGCCTCACCGGCAGTGACAGTGCTAGTAATACCCACTAATTTGTGGCTCACTATGTTTTTCTTAGGTGGAACCTTGTTTATAATTACCCAACCATCAGATTCCTACATACAAGATACAAAGAGGCATGTTAGGCAGCTCTGGGAAAGATGCACAGATGTTAGTCACACATAAAGCCAGCAACAACACGAAGACTTCTTTATTAGTAACTTTGGTAGATTATTAATCACACATACAAATTCTTGAGGACTCAGGCATCACTTTAGCTTTAATCCCATCTGGTCTCCACACTTTAAACTAACCTCTTGAAAACTAAGGGCTTAAATGCAGGCCCGCGCACTCCGTTCCTCTCTCATACTTGACATATTACCTTACAAATTGGTTTCAGTGTAGTTAATTTATACTAATGTGAATAATTAATACTTGCTACTACCTTTTTAGATTAATAACTGAATAAGGCAAGGGTTCAAAGAGTTCAACATTTCATTCATTATTTTCAACATCCATAAATACAACAGAATGTGGTCTTCGTGTGACAGTCTTCCTTCTTTTGTGAACCAATATGCCGGACTAACGAGCCCATCGTTATTCAAGGGATCAGCGGATGTCCACTTACCACATCGGCTTTCCTGTCCTCCAGGCTGTCCTGTGACTCCGTTCCTCCGGCAGCCTCCTCCTTCCCTCCCACTGCTTTTGAATCCTCTTTGGTCTGCAGGAATGACAGAAAGGGAATACAACATTTAGAAGTCAGTCACTTATTGTCACAGCATTTCCCTTGTATTTTAGAATTAAAGAGGCTGACAACATTTTCCTTAATTGGACAGTTTTAAGTGATGGAGAAAAAAATGTTATGCATCTGTGAGTCTTGCACTTTTGTGTTTCCTGGGCTAGATTTGATTTGGGAAGGTCTATGATGAAACCGTTACATCTAACTGACTACCAGGGAGCAAACTAATTAGCTGGCCTTCCTGTCCCAAAATACCTTTCAACCAGGGCAAAAGCACAGACACGTGGCTTCTTGTGCCTTATTGCTTTCATAACAAAGCCTGTGTTCACAGTAGCCACTTCAAACAAGTGAAGCTGGGACTTGGAGAGCAGCTCGATGGTGCTGTTCTTTCTCTCACTCTAAAATCACAGCAACTGCTGAAAAGAAAAATATATTGAAAGTTCTTTCTGCAAAATGTATTAGCTAGTGTAAATGAGTTTACAAATAGTAACAAAGCTTGACCTGCCACAGCCACAAATCACATGCCATATTCTGGTAAATGCTCAATCTGATGAATCACAAATGAAACAATAACAGTGTAGACACAATTGGTTACATAAATAGGGAAACTGAACTGAACAAATAAACTGAATGAAACATCCCTGATGCATTGGATCAACACACAGACAAAATCCACATAAGTAGAATATCAACAAAACTGAGCCATACATGTGATGGTGAGGCATCTTTTTACTGAATAGATAAATCTGTAGAAAAAGATGTCAATTACTGCTCCTCTCCTGAAATGGGGGCTACAACAAGGCTGTCTGAGACTCTCTCTGCACCTGAACTCTCTGCCTTTATGAAAATAATGTGCTGCAACATCATTTACAGCCAGGCAGCAAAAAAAAAAAAAAAAATCAATGCTGATGGCAAATCTTTCCCTGCTTTTAACAGAAGCTACGCCTCCTTCCATTCACTTCTATTTCAAGGAGCCTTTTTTTTCCTTTCAACAAGTTCCTATCATTTCCCCAGCATCTGTCAGCTGCAGCTGCAGTCACAGCACTAATGTCTCAAGGTTAAGAGTGCTCAGTGTAATTCAGGCCATATGAGGTACACTCAACACATCATCCTGAGAATGTTCCTAAATGTATTCATTTGTCTGTGAGCCACAGCAGCAAAGTGGCCCATCAGAAGAGAAAACTAAATCTGTCTGAATAGTAAGTGTGGAGTGGATTAATCAGTGTCTGGGCTTACATCCTCAGGCACTAAAGGTTCGATCATAGGGGCCTCGTCCAGTCGGGGGGATCGTAGAGGAGATGAAGAAAGGCGCTTCTCCCACTCCGTCAGGCCTGATTTTTCAGCACCTCCTTCCAGGAAAGTCCTCTTCAGCTCACTAATGTTAGTCTGGTGTTTGAGCAGCTCCTCAGGTGTTTTATCCACCTCCTGAGAAAACAACAACAACAACAATAATAATAATAACAACAACAATTAGAAGGCTGTTATTGCAGAAGGATATTATTATTATTATTATCATCACAAAGAAATGAGAAAAAGGCTAAGAGGAAAGGATGAGCAAAAAGAAAAAAAAAACAGGAGGGGAAGAATAAAAAAGAACAAGATGATGAAGGTGGAGGAAAAAGAGAAGCGGAGGAGGAAAAAGAGGAAGAAAAAAACGACAGAAATTGTTTGATTCAGAAACAGTGCATTAAACAGAAAAGCAATAGTTTCAAGAACATTTACATAACTATGCCTTAAAAAAGCTAATATATTTTTAATTGGCCATTATGTTATGACAGCAGTGCCAAGCTATGTCACACCATTGATCACTACAGAAACATTACATTACTGATCTGTATATTCAGTGAGGCTGATATACAGTTGCTTTTTATTGTATGTCGTTAGAGTAGGAGAGATCATGGCTCCTACTTGAACACCTCAACACTGTGTTACAGCAGTAAAGCACTAAACACTTCTAACCACAGTAGTAACTGAGGCTGCACAGGACACTACACAGTTAGGAATACAAACAAGAGCACACAAATATTGCAGGGTTTTGACATTTGCAAACACACACACACTGCAAACACACAGCACACATCAGGTTTCTGGTCAAAACTCCATGCGCTACTGTCCCACTCCTTACCAACCTCCAGCATCAGCATACTATGTCTGATAAACACATTTTCTCCCTTTATCCGCCTTATAAAACTGGGCTGGGGAGAAAGAGACATCCTTTAATTTGCTGAGAAAGATTCCTGTAATCACGAAAGATGATTATCTATGTGCTACAGTTATCATCACTCTGAGAACGCGAGGCTCCTGAAAATGTAGATGCAGAATTTGAATTGCCACAAAACTCCACATACACTGACCACATACACTGACATTTGAATGTAGAAATTGACACTAGACACCGTAAACAGGGCGATGAAGCTTAAAGCATGGGTAGAACATCCTCACCTGTGTCTTTATTTCTGACTCTTCATCCTGGTCTGACTGCAGACACAAAAAAAAACACATTTTCATATAAGCGGTTGTCTCTCTTTCTTTCTTTATCTATCTATATAAAACAAAAAAAAACAGAATGGATTTTGAATACTAAAATGAATAATGTGTGATAGATAACAAATTATGTTGAAAGAAATGTCCAGTCTTTAAGTGAATCTGTTATAAGGACCAACAGAACCAACAAACAAATACAACCTATCAGAAACTATAGAGCAAGAGTTCCGACTGTAATGACCGTAAACCAGTGAAGCGTAGAGCTTGTTTGTAGAAGTGCTATTTCTGCTGTGTGACTGTCATGCTGACTGCCTGAAACCTAAAACTGCTCGGAAATGTTGGCACTTTCATCTCTGAAGAAGCTGTAGTGAATGCCAGCCAGATAATCATACTTGATACACAGCAGGGGGGCTCTCTGCAAACTGCTAGATTTAGATGAATCATTTGGATCTTTTTTTTCCAAAATAAACTTCATGGAAGCTGGCATGTGTTCTGTCTTTCACTGTCCGTTTTGGAGAGGAGCCAAACAAAGTTTACAGACTATGTAATCTGAAGACAGACAGTAATCTAGACACAAGAACAGGTGGGAGCAGGGTTTGGAATGAAGACATGCGGCTGGGTCACAAAGTCTGAAAAATGTACATTATATCTCAAAGCAGTGATGCCGTTCGTCTCTGCTGAAACATAAAGCATAAGGGCATAGTAATACAATGACTAAGGTGCAAAGAGATTCCACTATGTTCATGCTTTCTACGCAAACACTCACCAAGGATGACTTTCTTTATGGATGTTTGCTAAGATAATATGGACACAAATGCAGAAAAACAGAGAAACATGCGGCACATGGACGTCACAAACCTCTGTAGCTGTCAAATCACCATCGACAGCAGTGTCTGTTAAATCAGTCTAATGTACAAATGCACAGATCCATTTGAAAGCATGAACAGAAAGAGATTAAATTCTATTAGTCATGTTATATAAACCAAAATTACAACAATTTGCAGTATATCTGCATTCATGCTGCAGAGGGAGGTAATTAGAAAAGCTGAACTCATAGTGTTTGGGATTACAGAGAGAGTGAAAGGCATGACCTCATTGCATTACATCCATTAATAAATTAGATGAAATGCAATAAAAGATGATTCATACAGACTCCGTAGCGCTTCTCGGAATACACAATATAGGTAGATGGTTACTGCTCTAACATTCTTCTAAGAGACTGTAATGCTGTGCAACAACACTACTTCAAATATGATTACACTGATCACGCTAATTTCACCTCATCCTAAACCAAAGAACCCAAATAAGTACCCTTCTAATAACAAAAATTACAAAAAATTGGACTAAAGAAGAGTACTGATAGGTTTCTATACAAGTGTCTATATACAAATGCAACATCAGTATTAACAGAAACTGAGTAATATCATTTACAAGCATTTCCACTGAAATGACAGTAACTGCTTATTAACGGCATCACTATATTTTCCATACCCAGATTTAACACATATTCTATGAATAATTCACCTCAGTTGAAGGCCTTTACTGATTTATGTCAGCAGAGCCATGATAAAGGTTAAATGATTTTAATGATTTTGGGCGAAATTCATAAAAATGCATAGGCAGAACTAACAATGTTGAGATCTAATAACACCCAGTAACATCATCCAGTAACAGATAAATATCTCACCTTTATAACGATTTAAAAGAAGAAATAAACTTATCAGTTCATTGCAACCATGTCATTTCTGTCAAGAGCAGGGACTCCCTATAATAAGCTGGATGCTTCTTCTTTTGTCTTGCCACTGCTTTTGATCATGCTTTGAAGTGATGCTAATTATAGTCTGTATTTATTTGCCTTTTTATTTTTAAACAGTACTTCTACTTCTTTTCTTAGACTTTGCATGCTATGTTTGTTTGTTCGTTTTTTTTTTCTTTCAAGTAGAATTTCCATTTTGGCACCAAACAGCCACTTAGCATTTTTCTGTACTCTCATTAATATCTTGATTTTTATGGTCTTTTATGTAGAACACAGCATTAAGGAGAGACCAGCAATGGTGACTTTATGAACAGAAATCTGTACATTTCTGTGCATCTGTTTACTTAATTTAACCTAACTGTTTAACTTAATTTAACTGTTTACTTAATCTGATTACTTAACAGGTAGTTGGTGACACAAAGTAAAGGCAAACATTTTCAGCTTCGGCAGTTCCTTACATATCAAAACAAATGTGACAATAGCACTGAGACATCAGTAAAAGAGTAGAATTAGAATTGGCATTAAAGGGTAAAACCCAATGAACTCTCAGGCCAATTCAGTGATAATGAGGGTCTCCCCATTACCCTCTAGCAAAGCCATACAAGTAACTGACTGAACTTGCATAGGGTTCTATAGGTGGGATGAAAGAAGAAAAGTGATAGAGTGGCGAAGGGTGAAAGCAGAGGACAAGCAGACCCAGACAAAAGGATCTGTTCTGCCTCACTAGGTCAGATGAAAGAGCCCGTCTGGGCGAATTGGTAGGGCAAATATCGCAGCAGCTGATCGAACTGCTGCTTTTTTTGGATGGGATTCTGTCAAAACAAGCCCTCTTAGAAGGATGATAACAGCATTATGAATTGTGCCATCAACAGGCTGAACAAAGTGGAACGCAGATATTTTGACAGTTTCACAGTAGATATATTGTGAAGAAATAAGAGCCTTTCACACAATACCTTTCCAAACGGGAATAAAACAGCCAGCCCAAAGCTAAACAATATTGTAAATATGGTAATTTTAAGCTCAAATATTATGAAAAGGATTACATTTATCAGGTTAAAAGCCCCGAAAAAGAGTCCACCCTTCAAGCTCACTTGATCGTGAAGAAAAAAAAAAAGAACTACAAAAGCCTCTGAGCAGGTAGCACTGATTAGCACTCCATTAGCTTTGGTGGGCCTTAACGACAAAGAGGAAAACTGGAACAGCAGAACCCACTAATCTGACAATTTTCAAAAGAGGAAACAAAACAGCTTATTCCGTAAAGGTAAGGCTTGACGTTTTAAATTTAACCCTTTAAGCGCCAAAGTCGCAGAATTGTGACAAGACGTCATCATGAATAAAATAGACTGTAGTTACAAATATCATGTGAAATAGCATTTGTATTCCCT
>JBBPCY010000007.1:21778670-21792696 GCA_037974405.1 Brachyalestes nurse | reverse complement strand
TGTTAAATTCCTACACAAGCACCTCATTCTGCTTTATGAGGGACTGATTAGTGATCACCTGAATCACATCTTATTTAGTGAGGAAAAGTATAAAAACACTGCTGTAATCAACACTCTCCTCTCGCAATGAGACCAGCTGGATGGTGAAACACTACTAGAAGTACGTCAAAGGTAATTAAAGCCATTTTGTTTAGGAGTGACCAAGAGATTTGTTTTTTTTTTAATTATTCAAGTTCTGTAAACACTGCGTCATTTCACTTATGTTCCTTTACAATTATTACAATATATTATTATTTGGAAATAGCAATATATTTTTTCATTCAGAAGTAGTATTGCAGTAGTCTTTTATTTTTTCCGGTGCTGTAGAAGTTGATGAGCTCTGTTCTGTTTAGCTTTAGCTTTGTGCCTTTTTCGAAAAGTCATCTAAGCTGTAACACCTCAGCATGAATGGGCTGGGCCAAACTTCTGCATGCCAGATGGTTGAATGTATGTAAATGCATTGGTTTTCATCACATCAAGAAAATGGTTAATTTAAAAACAATTAACAATTCCTTAATTTAAAATTTGCATATAAGGACCAAGGAGTAAACGATATGTTCTATGTTTTATGAAAACAATCCTTTCAGACTCGTATGAAGGTTCTTTCTCTAATATTCAAGCATTATTATATAGAATATAAAAAGGTACACCAGTCTAACAACCAACCAGAGGCAAAAGATAAAAGATCTATAAACCGCCATTCTATGTCACTATCAAAGTAGTGAATGAAAACAGAGCCATTTAAAAAGCGACATGGCAAGCAATTTACCAGGCAGCAGCACTAACTCCGTCTTTATTCCTGCAGAGTTAAGCAGTGCTTTGATGATGTAAGAAAATACTCCACACGGACAAATTGGAGCTTGTTAATGAGAACAATAGCTCAGTTTTTACTGGAAAAACACTGCAGCTTGTTCAGTATAAGAAAAAGAAGTAGTGATGCTCTAAAGAGAACAGAGACATAGTTTGATGAATAAAGGTGCAGAAAAAAGCTCACCCTTTTCTAAGACAGTAAACATCAAGACTCAAGATTTTTATTTGCCATCTGCGCACAAGACCAAGAATCCATGCCCATTGGAATTCTTGTGCAGAGCTCTCTGAGTCAAGTCACAGTTTTGAGAACAAAAAAACAAAAAATAAAGCGGAGAATAGAGCAATCTACTAACAGTATAGACTATTTAATAAACACTATACAAAGAGGTGGTAATATCAACAACAATTTAATTTTTTAGCACTCGCTGAGGAGAATCCAAGTTGCATTGCAGATATTGCACAGTTATCATACTGCACATTAGAGGTCTGCAACGGGGTGGGACGCGGCGCAAAAGCATGCGGCGCGAGTTTCTTGCGGGAGCGGGCGGGAATAGAGAGATGTGTTCGCAGGAGCGTGACAAAGACATCTTCTCTGGACATTTGCATTGAATACAATACAAGTTTGTTTTTATGTGGGGAACAACATATGTGGTAGGCGACCTAACCTGCGGATGTTTGTGTTGCCGGGGTGACGGCGCACATGGGTGCTTGGAGTCTGAAGCCATGGCAGAGGAAGGGTTCTCTTAGTGTAGAAGCCGTTAGTGCTCTCGTAAAAAAGGGTGCGTTTCAAACAAAAAGCCCTCGAAGGGTAAGTCAGACAGGCTACAGGTCTGTAGCCTAGTTAGAAACGTTGGTTGTATGTTTTTGTGGAAAACTGGTTAGCCAAATGTACCCTTGTATAAAAGACATCTTTAATTCGCAGCCGGAGTCGTGCCCACATAATATATACATAATACATAATATAGCCCATGTTTCATAAATTCCATCTAAAATGTGTCCAGTATTTTTGGCACACCACCAGCCTTGCTTGCGGGATTCAGTGAGCAGGAGCGGGACAAACCAGATGCAGGCGGGAGGGGGTCGAAAATTAGACATTTCTGCGGGAGCGGGATGAAAAATCAGTCCCGTGCAGACTTCTACTGCGCATTTAGAATATTGCACCGAATATTGCACCTGTTTCACAGATCTATCACTTGAAACATTTTTTCTGTGGTGCATAATCAAGAATTAATGACATACAGGTAGCTCCACTCACCTCCACCACGCAGGTGTAGTCCGAGCCGTCCAGGAGTGTGACCTTGCACTGCATGTTTTTGGGCTTCTTGGTCACCTTGACTGGAGACCTGGAGAGTTTGCTGGTGGAGGATCTGTGGGAGGTGAGATCGTCCTCAGCCACCTGCTGTTCTGGTTTCCCCTGTGAGACACTTCCTGCCTCTCTCGCCCCGTTCTAGTCACCAGAGAGCAGACAAAGAAAATGGCTCAATCTTCCAAACCTCTCAGACACTGTGCAGACTGAACAGACTCAGACCTGGTGCCTGTAATGAGTATGAAACATCCCTCCACTCTGATACCTACTAACCCTTAGAGAGACATTAAGACATTACACAGACAAGAGTTAGAAGTCATTTAGCCTTATAAGCTAAATGTAATCACACACATATTTACAGGCTTACATAAAGAATTGCATTAGCATCTATTTTCTATACTGATGGGTTCAAGTCTGCATCAGTTTGTTTTAATGTCAGCAAATATGAAATGTGGTAAAAACGTAAAAGATTTTTTCCTCAAAATAAGATAACAATAACTTCTGCTCAAATTCAAATCATAAACATCAGGGTTCCACCACTTACATACCTGGAGCACTAATAAAAAGTCTCTCTTTCACTTGTACATTGATGTAGCGTAAACTGAATGACTACAATGCACTTTCTACATAATGACTTGTTTCAATGAGCTTCAAGAAACAATGAACATTAAATCACATTCTGCTTTTTTTTTGCTTCAGATAATAATATACACATTTTAATAATCAAATAAAGACAAGAAATCAATGAATCAATCAATTAATGGGTAACTCTGAAACTCTGTGTCCAGTTGTTAAAGGTCAAGCTCCAGAGACTCAGTATGTAGACGGAAAGCTTATTTCATGTTACGTACTATTTCATCATTCTAGCAGGTTGAAATTTTAGTAATTGGGTCTGTGTTGGCACGCTCTGCTTAATGGAAGAAAACGTAGAACTCTAAAACGTGTGAAATATATTTCAGGCCACGCTCTGGGCAGCCTCATATCAAATGCAGAGACGGTACTGTGAACATGAAACATAGGCATGCTAAGCTGTTACAGAGCACAGGGCACTACCTGTTCTTTTCTAAGTGGCGTGCTGTGGGCGGCTGCAGGTGGGAGCTGGTCGTCGAGGGGCGGGGCTGTGTGGGGCGGAGCCGCGCCGGCCCCCTGCTGCTCCGGCTTGGCTTCTGACTCTGAACTCGGCTCTGTCGTCATGGCAATTCACACTGTAGTGACAAAACAACAATTATTTGTAAGTAACCATGCATTAAAGTAAACTTACTGTAAATACAAAGACATTTTCTGGACATCTGTAACAGAGACCAGCTTGGTGACGTAGACTCTAAATGAGATACAGGCTCACACTCCTATACATTAATGTATACAAAATCAAAATAAACACTCTGACCTCAGTCACTGCTATTAATTCAATGCAGTTTCAACTACAAGTTCTCAGACAGACCCATCACCAGCCGATGTAGTATAAGCCATTAATCTCACATATCGTCCACAGAATGATATGAACTGGAGATCAGACTTTGCGATATTTTGAAAACGCACTGATGAACAGGCAAATTTTGATACTGTCAAACCTCCTCCCTATTTTACCTCAGTATACGGTATTACCGTGAATAATAAAAAAATTGTGATGTAAGGCTCAGACAGCGTCACCAAACTGTTGAATTGTGCCTAAACCTTTCAGAAACTGAATACCAAACACTAATACTGAAACAATAACAAAATAGCCTTCAGAACAATATTAACAACTTTTATTAGCAACAAATAGCGGTTTATAAAAAAGTGCAAATACAACAAACAGAATTAAATTAACATAAACATCCAGAACAGTTTTCGCGCAGAGACACGCACACAAATCAATTAAATTAAATCACACCGCCTGAACAACTTTTAATAACAAAGAAGAGCAGCTTATGAAAAAGTGCAAATAGACCCACAACAGTCAACCAGAGATTAATTAACATAAACATCATCCATATTATAAAAAGTATTGCAAAGCAATAGTCCTAAACAAAAACTTGTTTCCAGACTTCTTTTCAAAATTGTTTTTAATGTAAACCAAATAAAAATACCTGAATCAATTAAATAAATAAAAATAAACAATAGGAATTGCGAATAGGAATGAATGGCAAATCAATCTATCAATCTAGTCAAGATTTCTCGCTAGAAAAACCAGGATGTTTACTTTGTCCGGCTTTAACACAACACGCATACACATTTTTAGGCATTAAATACATTATATTTAATATTTAATCGTTGTCTCCTAAATAAGTGCATTGTTTTTATGACGGTATAACGGTACTGAAACTGATACCATTGCTATTTTTTTGATCCCACGATATACCATATTACCGTATTACCGCCCAAGCCTACTGATGAATCTATTATATGACATGAATGTAACAAGATCACTGTAAGATTAACTGTATGTTGTCCTAGTGGTAAAGGCATGTTACTAAGAAAGTTTTCTTTGAATTATCCAAAAAAGTGGCAAAGCAAATAAGCATTTAAGTGCATAAAGCTAAGTAAACAAACAAACAAAACACTGAGAGCAAATACACAGCTCTATGTGGCTTTTCGCAGAATAAAGGTGCAACCCCACTGGAAGGGGGCAGAAGACAAAGCTTGCCAATGTAACTTTTCCTTTCATCAGGATCAAACAGACTAGAATTTGACCTCCTACAGCCGCTGCTGCCTTCTCATACAGGTCTTTGGTCCTCATAAAAACAAACCTCCTGCCCATGCAAGCTTGACTGCCTTTAATCCCTCAATTTCGCAGCACATCTAAATTGGGTAAACCATTAAAAAAAAAAAAAACTACTATTTTCACTTCACACAGTTTCACTTCACACATGGTAGCCTGTTCTTTGTCTAGATGTTTTCTATGGGTATATAATTAACATGTCATTTTTCTTTCCCTGCAGGTAATTTTGAGACAGCTGCGAAATGACCTTTGCGGACTACAGGTAAAATTAATTTCCACATGTGTCTCCATATGTGATGCTAACAGGCACTCTTCTCCTTCAGGCTTTATTTGGTTAAATCAAGCATAAGATTTGTATGCAGATGGATTACATTCATGTAAAAAGTAAAGACGTGTGCTGCCTATTGACATATGCAGACTTTAGAAATGGGGTGTCTAAACCTTTTATTACTCAATTAAATTACATCGAAAGTAAGTGTAAGTTAACCAAAACAGAGTCAGTCAGTGTGAGCTCGCAGCGAGCTTTGAGAGGTGAGTGTGATCTGGAAGGCGTGAAGTAAAGCTGGTGATGGTGTGATTAGGGTCATTATTACTGCATCATTTGGACCAAAGTATTTCAGTTTTGTTGGATTACATGAATTTGCTGATGCATTAAAACACACAGTAAGTCATTCTGGAACTGTGATTGGTCAGGAGGCTCAAAGAACACAGTAAAAAGAGACTTTTTAACAGGACTTTAACAGCCTAAGAACACTTTGCAGTCTACTCCTTTAAAAACACCCAGAAATATTAAGCTTTTGGGAGGGAAAGCATGACAAGGTTAGATGATAACCAATAGAGAAGCTAATGAATCACACATTCCTTACAGGCTTTCTACTCTGAGGACATAATTCTTCACATTTAAATACTAAAGCAGGTCAGGATTCCATATTTGAATGATTTGGGTTTGAATAACTCAATAAGGCAATAGCTTTTTAATGCACATATACTGAACAGCTGAAAGTGAATTGTAGATGCCTGACTCAAGAGAGACCATGAGCTATGATATTTACATCTATTTGTTCCAGTCACACACCAGAACACTTCGTTTCACTAATTAGGGTCCTTTCTTCATTAATGAAGCAGGCTCATTAGTGTAATCAGTTGGTGCTGTGCTGAAACAGCAGCTTTAACGGATTGAGTTGGGTACCCTTGCATAAAGAGGCAGTATATAATGAATCAATCCCTGGTGAAGAGCTTTTGGCTGAGAAACAAGTTTAAGGCCATTCAAGAAACCTTCTCCCCAAGAAACAAGAGGCATTCAGGCTGAGGCCAAAGATCAAGTCTTTAATTTGCATAAAATTACCATGCTAATGCCAGATTTACTCATATTAATTTAATTGATGTGAAAAGGCTAATGTTGCTGAGTAGTTCTCCAGTTTGGTCACAGATGCCTGGAAGAAGCGAAAAAGATAAGATAAATGTCCACTAGAGATGTTCCAATTAACCAGTTTCACAACTGACCGCGATTTAAAACGGCACGGTTAATTAATCGTAAAGGCGCCTCAACACCATGTTTCTGTTGGTTCTCGTAAAAACGTAGATTATGACTCTGCTATCAACAGACTGGTGGAACGAAAACGTTTTACCAGCAGCGCACTAGTGCTAGAAACACACAGACAGTACAATCAGCGAATCATGGCTCAGTTGACTGCACTAAACAACGGCAGAGAAAAAAACTGAATACGCTTTATTTCCACCAAGAAGCGATCCAAGTTTCTTTTTTTGAATAGGGAAATTAGCTAATATGTAAGATTAAATTGAACTCTAAAGAAATAAACTTTCACTATGATGCCTCACTGTTTACATTATTGTTTATGTTTCATACGGGAGTATCCCTTTGTTTATACACCAATTATGCACTGGATTATTTGTTTATGGTTTTGTGTCTTTTTTTTTTTTTTTTAAAGGCAGCAGTAAATAAAAGGTAAACACCTAAAAAGAATGTGATTGTCTACATTGTGAAATTAATACATGCGATAATTGTGATAACCATGAAACCGTGATTATTTCCCAGTTGATAATCGTGCCAACAGAATCTATGATCGTGCCATCCTTAATGTCCACTAGTTAAATCTTATATAAATCATTTACAACCTATAATCAAAACAAACCTAAAAGGATTTAGTGCTGTTAGGAAGAAGAAAAGAAAATGAATAACAGCTTACTAATTAGTTTTCAGTTTGAATTATACACAGGTCAGCAGATCATGAAAAGCTATGTTGAGCAGATTGTCCCCTAGGGGGCAATATTGTGAGAAATACAGAAAAAGCGAAAACCCACACCAGCAGGATCCCATGAATGAATCCACAAGGGACGTTGTGCACTTTTATATTTTCGTTGGAATCGGCTGGAAGAGTAGAAATTGGGCGTGTCAGAGTTTAATACCATTTAGCGTCACATGATTTCCGTCTTTTTGGCTCAAAGAAGCTTTAAGGGGAAGATTTTCATGTCATGATGTGAAAGCTGCGGTGCATCAGTGGCTACACGCTTGTGATGGCATTAGAAAAGCATTGGTGGCATTGGTGATAGCATTAAAAAGTTGGTACGATGCTGGGAAAATAGCATCGTAAAGGAAGGTGACTAAGTATTTCAAAAACGAAGGACATTACTTTTCTACATAATCAACAGACTTTAAAAAATGTGCCTTTTGAATGTGCCTCGAATGTTTGTAGTTACATGATTTACACCTTTACATACATTTTGTCACATATTTAAGTGTGTGAAGGCATATGCCTATTTTACTGTTTAACTCTAAAAACAAACACACTATTACCATTGTAATAAACCATTGGAAAATCATTGTAATTAACAGAGATGCTGAACATCACCACTGACAACAACAAAACCAGGCTTTAGAGAAGCAACATTAGAGAACACTCTCACTCCTATATGCTGGCAAATACTGATCCCTCTATAGTATAAGACCAGAGAGTGGTCTCTGATTCATCCAGTGAGTCAGCTGGGAGCTAGCTGTGCTTGGCCTGACTTCTTAGCAAGCAATAAAATGATCTCTTATGTTGATATGTCGGTGAAAATTGCCCATAAATTACCCAAGTACCTTCAGAATTACTACAGCTACTTGTTTTCCATGTTTTCTATATATTTCATGATCTGCATATAACCTTTTACACAAGAACGTGCAAGCCTCAGGTACTCAAGAGGAACTCTGAGCTCTTCTTAAATGCGAACTGTCAATGTGGATGAGGGCCTCAATGCCTTCACTTTTAGCCTGAAGAACTTAAATGTACAGAAGCAGGAGACAGAGGACCATTGTGGAAATTGATAGGTGGCTGTGCCCTAACACTCACTGAGCTGCATTTTAAGAGCTGAAACTTACAGTGAGTCTAAAACACACAAACGCACTCCCATCCACACTACAATACAGGTGTTTTTACATGTAGTCTGAATCATATAGTCATAGAAGACTGAAATGGAGACAGGTAACATCTGATTCTACTAGTTTCTCCTTGTTTCTCGGGGCTCTACCTTGTGATCAGCCTATGGCAAGGCTAGAGGGCAAAAATTGTTGAAGCCCACCACAAGCGCTGTGTGTTAAAAACGCGCAAGTCAACCGAACAGTGTGGTCTCAGTTGGGTTCGTTTCAAAGGTCTTTGCTTGCCGTGTTCACATATGCACAAAAACGCTGACTAATCGATCTGAGTTTGCTTTAAAGCAGCGGCCCCCAACCTTTTTTGCACCATGAACCAGTTTAATGTAAAACAATATTTTCACAGAGCAGTACAGATACAACTAAAAACAAAGTGCATTTGTTTTTTTACTCATTTCTGCTCGCTTGTGGGCTAAATTTTGATTATGTGACCGAGACAAGCGTTTTTTTTCCAAAATAAAAGATCTTCCAGACTCCGATAATCAATAAAATTCACTTATTCTGTCTTTCTGAGCGGCCCGCTACCTAATGACTCACGGACCGGTACCGGCCTATGGCCCGGTGGGTGAAAACACCCTCAGACTTCAACATTTCACCCTCCAGGACCTACAAACAGTGTAAACCACAAGACCAGTGCAGCATCTCTGAGAAATAATTATTTACTCTGCAAATCGCCAACATCTGCAGGGCATACCCTCAGTAATTTTGTCTTAACAGGTGACTATTAAATTAAGTAAGTACTGCTGCTAGCCTATGGGCTATTTCACATTAATAAATCAATACTGAAGGTCATGCAACAGTCAATAAATCATATTTTCAAAGAGCTCATTTCATATGAAGGTAATGTATACAAAAGGGGCTATTTGGCAATTATTATTTGGTGGACATGGCAAAAATATAATCTCAGTAGGTTTTCATGATACACTCTGTCACTGTGAGCAGAACTGATTTTTATTCAATGTTTCACAGACTGCATTGTACTAAATCCAATTAAACACAACTAATTATGCTTTTTGAAGCTAAACATGCAGTTGGTCAGTGTTCTTTCAATACTGGTGATGGAAAAGCACATTGGGACATACTGTGATGCAAATATTGTCATTTGCACAGTTCTAATTACAATGATCACGTCTTGTGGTCATGAATATCAATTTTGCAGCAAATTACAGAAGGTCTTCAGCTTTTATCAGTGTTAAGCTCTCTGTAGATTGTTAAGCAACACAGCTGAATAAGGAGTCACAGTCTGAGGTGAACAGCTTAGATAATATAGAGTATATATTTTTTTGGATAAGCGATGTTCTGAAGCCCTGAGATGAGGTTGAAACAGGTGACTCTACTAAGTGGGCACAAGTGTTTTGTGAATAAATCTGATGTATTGTAGCATGGCCTGAATGCTGAGGTGGTTCTGGGCTCAGCTGGGCTTCACTGTAATTCGAGTTCACAGGTTAGTCCTTGTTTACCAAGAGCTCTCCATCATCTCACAAATCGGCTTCATTACTTTATGATTATAGCATTTCTCAAGCAACACAGAAAGCAATGATTTCTTAAGGCATCTGTGAAAAAACAGGCACACAATCGGATAAGGATGGGTTCAACTGGTGGCCTGATGGTTAGGGATGCCTGCAATTGGAAGACTGTGGGTTCAAATCCCAGCATAGCCGTTGACTGCAGCCCACCGCTGAATGAGTTAAATACAGAGAACTCTAGTAAGTAGTTTTCTCTGAGATCAATATAGTATGTAAAAAAAATAAATAATCTAAATTAAAAAATAAGTGTTTAGTTCAAACTTAATGTGCAGGTTCTCAAAGCCCACTGCCAACTTTCCCAAGATTTCCACGCATTATCCCGTTTTCTTGCTTGTTCATCTTGTCTTGTAAAAGTGGAGGTGTAGAGAACACACTCTCTCATGGTACTCATGCTCTTAATGATTCTCACTCTTTTTGTGTCTCTCTGGACCTCACCTGAAGCAGGTCACACTCAGGCCTGACTGTGTTACAGCCTGTAAAAAGCTCCACCTCACATCACCAGTCTCAGTACGTGATTGGGAGCAGCTTAATAGACCCGATGTCCTTGGCAACCACATGTGGACAATAATGTCCATCATAAAAATTGCTTTTACGTCTTTATTCTCCTCCCAGAAAGTTTTGGTCACTACTAAAACGCTGAATGGGACAGAAAAGCACTATCAGTAATAAAATTCACAAAGAGAGTTTAAATGCTTCGAGGTACCCCTTTCTTTTTGCAATACGCATTTACATAATTAAACAATAACGGTTTCCTAATGAATTACAATAACACACTGCATCAACAGGTTTTCAATCTATTTTTCTGTGTGTTTCAATAGGATAGCTTTTATTTTCAGAAATCAAGATTGTAAATAAAACAGTACCTTTTCATTCAATTCAAATACATAAAAAGATGTGGCATCGATTAAAAACTGCACGTACATTTCTGACAGAATTCACTTATTCAGTGAGCTAAGGTTGTTATTAATAATGTTACAATTTAACACATCATCATTGTTATAATAAAACACTTCATTAAATAAACAATACATTAAACAATACATTACTTTTTTAAATCACATGTTTGACATCATGTCTTGGAAAACCCACCAAAAAAGCATATGCAAGTAGAAAATATGTGAAAGAAGTCAATATGTGAAGAAATTTTCTTTATGCCTTTCTGTAACTGGTTCCAGACGCCACAAAGCTGAGAATTACTGTGGTTGAAAAAATGAGAAGCAACAAAAGAAGAACAATTTTCAGTACATGAAACACATTTAAACAGTCCAACTGCTCTGCACTATAGTACTCTTCCATTGCTGTATAATTATCTCCATGTATAAGAGGATAACGTTCATACAGTTAAATTAGTGCTTATAAATGAACACTAATGCATCCACACAGCACATTAATGGAGAAGATTCAATTTATTATCCATTCACAAACTCCTGATCAAGAAAATTAAGACCACGAAGAAAATTAATACACTCATATAATCGACTGCTCATGCAATTTTATGGCTGATACAGAATCAGATCCAGATTTTATTTTGCATATCTCAATTTTCTTAGCATTTTAGTCTGAAAGTGTATATTTTAAAAATGGGAAAATGAAAGTATCTGCAATCCCAGCATTGCGATTGTGTTCAAACTAGGGATGAGAATTGATAAGATGTTACTGATAACAAGGCCATTATCGATTCTGCTTGTCCGTTCAATTCTTTATCAATCCCCGCATCCGTTCTTGATCTTTTTATTTGTGTGTGGGGGGGAGAAAGAGATCTAAACACAGTACAGGGGGTCCTTGACATGTTTCGAGTTTACAACGCTCACTACCCACTCGGCTTACATCGTTAGCCTCGTACTTACGGACTACGTGGGCAAACTATTTGGGTTGTGCATAGCGGAAGAATACGCAGTAACGCGGCTTATGAATGAGGGAGTTTTCCTTTTCCTTTTTCTGTGCCTTAGTTGTGCTTTTATTAATTTAAAACTGTGTTAGAATAGGTAAGTGACTCAGGCTAGGGTGTGTTTCAACCTACACCAAAATGGAACCTACACGAAGGAACTGATCTGTGGCTTAACTCGAAGACACCCTACATATTATAGCTGCCTAGTAACCTGTTAAACATCTCTATTTCTGTTCATTTTCATAAACCATGTTTGTTTATTGTGCATTTTGGGGTATTATAAATCCAATCCCACGTGGGTTGTTTTCATTAACTAAAGATAGCTCAACATAATCCAGGTCACTCACAAAATTACACGTTTTCCTAATTTATGTTTGTCACAACTAACTAAAGACAATCCCGGCTCATCATCAGGGTACTTATAATTTTAAAAAACTGGATGGGGACATCTCTATCAGCATAAGCTTAAAACCTATTTTGCAATGAACACTCATATACAACAGTTTTGGCATCCCTGCTCACATAACATTTTCTTGATTTTTAACTGAATGCAATGTACCATTATGGTTTGTTTTATTTCTTTGTTTTCTCCAATATGAAACAATTCAATGTTTCCGTAATATGAAATTTGATTGTACAGTGGTTCACTCTATCGTTAGATTTAAAAGTTTACATGCCGTGATACAGTAAGCCACTACGAAGACGACATCCCACTGGGTAATTTAGTTGATAGACACACTTTGGGGCAGCTGGTGGCCAAGTGGTTAGGGTGTTGAAAGATCAGAAGGTTGTGGGTTCAAATCCCAAGATTGCTAGTTGTGCCTCTGAGGTTCCCTTTAGTAAAGTACCGTCCCCACACTCTGCTCCCCAGGTGCTGTGTTCCTGACTGCCCACTGCTTCACTTGGTGAATGGATTAAATGCAGAGAAGAATGCTGTGCTGTGGTCACGTATGACAGAATGGTCGCTTCACTTCATCATTGTTTTATTTTGCAAATAATAATAACAACAACTAGAAATACAGGCTGTAACACATGCAGTTGTTCATAGTGATGTAATAGCCGGCATTAATGCCTGCCACACTTTTAATTTCGTGTAATGAGTCACAGAAAAAGACAGTTCCATGTAACACCAGGGGAAAACTAACCTGCCAAGGGTCTGAACAGTGCACGAAGTAAACTGTGTAACAGAACACAGAGATTAACCAAGGAACAGACAGAGAGACAGCATGATCAAGATCAAACAGAGTTGGGGGAGTGACAGAAAGACAGAGAAAGATCCCGAGAGACTGATGGGAAAAGATTAAAGCTCTGGCCTGGTGAAGACAATCTCTTCATCACATTTTGACACCGCATCAAACGGAATGAACAGGAAGCCAACAGCTGTGTTTCCTCTTCCTCTCCCTGAATCACTCTTTTATATTTGCAGAGGAGGATAAAAATAACTCGTGCCACTGCGGGACTTATGAGTACACAGGGGAACTCGTCTCTAAGTGGCGCTGGATGCAGAATCAATGAGAATTAGATTCTTAAAACATACTTCAGAATTAACATGATACATAGAGCAGCTACAGCGGAAAGTACCGTTAAAGCAAATTGACTTTGCAGAAACCAGGTGAAGTTTGGAGAAGGTCCAAAAGGCTCCTCGGCAGGGATTAGTTTGTGTAAGTTAAATTGTGAGGTTCCAGAATACTAAGTGGTGACATAAAAAAAGGTTTTCCCATAACATCAGATCTCAGAGTTAACTAATGCATTAACAAGATTCTTAAAGGGCCCATAATCTATATATTTTTTGTATTCGACTCTTTCCCCTTTGTATGGGCCCAGAAAGCCATAAATCATTTCCACATGTTAATTTTCAACTTAAACAGTGTTGGTTCCTTTGCCTTAATGCTGTTCCAGCTTCTTATAACTTCAGCGTGAATTGATGGGCTAAACAGCTGCAGGTTGATTAGGTGGCTGTATGTAAATTTGTTGACTGTTTTGATGTATGTATCTATTTATGCATGTATGTATGTACGTATTAGGGCATTAACATAAAAGTCGACTTTAGAGGCACGAGTCGCACCTCCTGAGAGAAGTCGACTAGTCGTGTGTTTTTTTCTTCTCGCTCTGCCCTGTTTGTGTACACAATACAATCTCTGCCTCTGATTGGCTTATGCTGACATGCGTTCCATGATATAACCAATTATTATAGTCCCTTCATAAAAGGGGCGGTACCATTGGCGCGAGGGGAATGTAAACACAAGACAAGAGACATGCAGCAGAGAACACAGACACACATCACATGTGTGGAGATACTTCACTCTAGACACACAAACAGCACGGA
>JBBPCY010000007.1:21748501-21770206 GCA_037974405.1 Brachyalestes nurse | reverse complement strand
ACTTTCAGAACTGAAGGTAACGAGTAACGAGAACCTCGACAGAAATGTAGTGAAGTGAAAGTTATAAGTTTCCAAAATAAAAACTACTCAAGTAAAGTACAGATACTCAAAAACTGTACTTAAGTACAGTACTCAAGTAAATGTATGCATGAGTTTTGTGTGGAAGAACCTGACTGGCCTGCACAGAGCCCTGACCTCAACACCATCCAACACCTTTGAGGTGAACTGGAACGGAGATTGTGAGCCAGGCCTTCTCGTCCAACATCAGTACCTGACCTCATAAAAAAAAAAAACAAACACAGGCACTTTTTAAAAAGATAATTTAAAGTGTGCTCAGGGGCAGTCCTGCCGGTTCTCTGCGGAGGAGAGCTTCGTGACCGGCCTCGTTCGATAGGTTTTGGGGAGCTGGGGGTCCCTGTAAACTTTCGCGGTGCCAGGATGTTGTTCCCTGGCCGAGCTATGGGGCAAAATGCTCAGAAATCGCCGGTAGACTACAACAATTTATAACAGGTATTGCAGTGGGCAGCCCCTCCACCAGCTACCTGGAGGACCCAATGTTTACATGACAGCCGGTTCAGGATGTAAAGGTGCATGCCACTTTGCCTCAGTAGCCAAAGATGCAAAACTGGCATTTAAGTATCGATCTGAGTGCTAATTGATATCAAACTCAATACTAAATTTTAGTATCGATTAGTATCTAGAATCGATCTTTTGGACAACATTATTCATTTGTGTTTATGACTGACATACCACGGCCCGGACAGACATACCCAATAGGCCGTATGTGGCCCGCGGGCCGTAAAACGCCCAGGTCTGCTTTACAAAATGAATGGGCACAATTTTTCCCTCAGAAACCTTCCAAGAAGATTAGAAGCTGTTCAAGCTGCAAAGGGGGGATCAACAGATATCAAAGTCTACGTATTTAAATGCAATGTCATTAAAGTCTCTGTTGATGTAATGGTCAGGTCTCTCAATACTTTTGTCCATATACAGCCATTTAATTGGCTCTTCATGTAAATATAATATAAATTATTTATAAGTTATTTATGTTTATTCTGCCTCCTTGCAGACTTTAGCTCCAGTAATGATCAATTATATCCTAATCAACAAATGATTGCCTTCAAAAGTCCTTGATTAACTCATGCAGATATGATAGATTTGGGTTGGGCGTTGAACAGTACATGGCCAGGAGGAGGGCAGTGACCACTAACTGACAAGCACTACAACAAACACTTATGCTGCATATGCTTTTCAATGTATACATTTAAAAATGCGTTATTTATTTTTGGTCTGAACTTGAAGCATTGTCCTGGCATAATGCTACCCAGGCCTTGAAGACTATAGTGTACAGCAGTCTCCTGATCATGTGAAAATTAAGACGTTTCTAGACAGAGATCAAGTCATCTCACTGAGAGGACCAGGGCTTTCAAGTAGGCTGGAGCTCAGTTGTGGGAAGAATGTTGCTGCAGGCAAATTAACCTCAGGCCCTTACTGCTGTCTTTTGAAGCTCTTGTACTAGAGCTGCTCTTTTATAAATAATTCAGGACAAATCTGTCACCTGGAATAAAGACATACTCTCCCTCTCTCCACGCTCCAAAGGTAAAAACTGAAAGCTGGCAACGGTGGGATCTGATCTGAGTAGATCAGAGCAAAGACATTGGGGCTACTGAGTGCATTTCACCCTGAAGTTCACTGAGTAGAACTCACACTCTGCTTTTGGGCTTTTTTGGTCCTCAAGTAATTATTTGAAAAGTGGCAGCAACCTCATGTTACTGAAGTAACTTCTAGTGAGCTTGGAAATTTTTACATGCATTTTTTAAAACAATGTTTTCATGTCTGACTCTGGCAATGAAGGCAACAGCACACAAACACAGAACTAGAAATATAACTTCCTTACTGAAGGTCATTTAATAACAAGAGCAAACAATATGATAAAAATTCAGTAATGATTAACTTTTCTTCATGAAAAGGACTTTACACAGGATCTTATGACAGTTACAATGTTTTTTCCACTATACGTCAGCTCAGCTATCATTCTTTTCAAAAGCTACTGGATCCAGCATTGTTGCCATGAAATGAAACTCTTCGTGTAAATATATACTATATATAGGATACGTCTGGCTGAAGTACACAGCCACTGTTTCTCTCACTGGACACTGATGATGGAAATGCAAACTTCACTCATGCATTTCATGTTCATGTTCACACCAACTGTGTTCTCATGATGATAAAATTAAGTTACAGAAAGTAATAAACACATTCTGATGAAGCTGATTCCCTCATTCAGACGAATCATCTTCATCAGAATGTGCTTATTACTTTCTGTAATTAAACATGAACATATTACACTGTTCATCAATAATCAGGACCCCCACAGGACCATCGCTGAGCAGGTATTATTTGGGTTGTTGATCGTTCTCAGCATAGCCTTGACATTGACATGGTAGTGGTATGTTTGTGTGTGTGTGTGTGTGTGTGTGCGTGTAGCACAGACTGACTTGCATACAGCAGTGCTGCAGGATATTTTAAACCTCAGTGTTATTGCTGGTCTAAGAACAGTCCACCAACTAAAAATATCCAGCCAGCAGTTTCCAGTGGCCAGACCTTGACCACTGAAGAAGAAGTGGAAGGTTGACCAATACAAACTTTGCAGCATCAAATGGGCTGTCATCAACAAAATGTCAAATCAGGTGTGCTATCATCAACAGGATATATGTGTCTACTGGACATTAAGAGGACGGAGTGGACATTAAGAGGACACAGTGGACATGAGTGGACATCAAGAGCACACACTGTTTAAAAACTCCAGCAGCACTGCTCTGTGTGATCCACATATTCCAGAAGCTGAATGATAAATAAACTTCTTGTCTGATCTAACATATGGACAGAATTTTAAAAGTCCCTCCAATGTGGCATTTCTGGCCTCCGGAGATAACCATACAACAGAAGAATGTTTTGACCCAGCTCTGGGCTGCCAGCCAGGCTCTGAAAGGTCTGAATAGAGCAGGGCAGAGCGTGTGCAGGATCAATTGGATTACTAAAGGGAGCAGATAGATAAGAGCATATCCATTGGACTATTTTTAGATGCCATACTAGATACAATCTGATGCTGTTTCGTCGACAGTCTCTACCTCACCACAAGGTACTCTGGATTCTCACAAGCCCAGGCCCCAAAGAGTGGTGGTCCCACACATCTGCCAGACTACTGCTGCATTGTCAAACTTGATCAAAGTGAAGAATAAAGGCCATTAAAATGCAAAGCTTTCCTCTGAGAAAATGAGAAACACCCACCATGCCGCACAGAGAGAGTGATATACCTATAGCCTCCCCAGTGCTTTTCCACCCTGACTGAGTACTGAGATCGCGTCTGATACTGCCACCCCCTCCCATGCATTATGCATTGTTATTAATGTGGCTGCCTGCACTTGTTTCTCCAAATGTGTCAATGAATAATTCCCTTTAAACTCGAAGGAGCAGGCACTTGTGTGGATTGGGCTTTATCTTCAGACAGCGGTGATATTCTTGTTGTAGCTTAGTGGTAATCACCGTAGACGGATCTTTCTGTGTGGACAACGGAGTGCTAAAATATTTTAGTCAGTTAAGCGTTTATACTATCATACCTCATGATATATTTTTATGGATTCATTCTGTACCCATGGACATTGCTGAATGCAACCTAGCAGCCTTGGAAAAATTACAGTATAGAGTACAACTCTAACCCACTGTTCATTAGTAAACTGCTTCAGCAGTAACTTTATTTATGGTCCATATCTGTATAAAACATTTATAGTATCATACCTTATGATACATTTTAATTGATTTAATCCGTAACCATGGAGATTGATGAAAGCAACATAGCAGCCTTGGAAACATTAAAACAGCAATTACAGACTCGGGGACCAGTAACAACACTTACAGTGTATATATAACCTGTACTATACACCAGTGAGTTAAAACATGACCACTTGCCTAATATGCCAGTGGTCTTTCTTGCGCTGCCAAAACATCTCCAGTGAGATAAGGCGAGACCTTTGAGGGCGCGAGTGGAATTGCCCTTGATCAGACTTGTTGTTCTAGCACATCTTACGGATGCTCAGTTGGATTAAGATATGGGGAATGTAGAGAAACAGCCAATACCATGGACTCTTCCCAAGCCACACCTAAAAAAAAACACTATATGGACAAAAAGAAAAATGGACAAAAGTTCTAGGACATACCCGTTTTACTTCCAGTGAAAGGCAATCTTAGTGCTTCACTATACCAAGACATTTTGGACAACACCTTCATGCTTCCAACTTTGTGGACACAGTTTGGGGAAGAACCTTTTCTATTCCAGCACGACTGTGTCCCAGTGTACAAAGCAGCTCCATTAAGCTGCAAAGGGGGGACAAACTCTGTTTATTATTACAGTTTCTGTACATGAATGTATGATCAATACTTTTGTCCATATAGTGTATGTACAGTGTAGCAGTGTGGCATTATCCAGCTGATAACAGTGTACCTGGTCTGCAGTGTTTATAACTCCTCCCTCTGTTATGCGTCCACACAAGAATCTGTGCAATAACCTGCTGCTATTCGGATGTGCAATTTCTTATTGTGTGCTAAATCATTATCTTGTGTAATATCTTTATGTTATGTGCAATAGTCACTTCTTACGTCACTATTACATGCAGCAACACACTCAGTATAAAGTACAACTCAAAACCACTATTAGTGTTTATCAGAACACTACTTTAGCAGCAACTTTATTCATTATCTTTAAAGCATAGAGTACTAAGTACAGAGTATTTTCTGGGGGGTTTAATTTTGACTTAATGTTTTATATTGTTTTTGTCTTTGTGTCTCTGTGTGACTGTGCGGTCCTTACATAAGCAGTTTCTTCCGGGATCAATGAAGTTTTCTGATTCTGGTTCTGAATATTTCGTAAGAACATTGCCCAAGACATCACACTGCAGTTTGTTTTTATCCCACAGTGCATCCTGGTGCCATCTCTTCTCGAGGTAAACAGTGCACACATACCCAGCTGTTTGGGTAAAGAAATATTGACTTTATCTGTAACCAGTCATCATGTTTTGGCTCACTGTTGTACATCTAGAAGTTTGTAGATACCTGCTCATCCAGCATTTCTTCTGAATCAAGAGTATTAATAGAGAGTTTTGTTTTCCTATTCCTCCAGTAACAGCTTCTACTCTTCCGGGAAGGCTTTACATTATGATTTCCCAGACAGAGATAAAGGTTAGTCTTATATTTTATTTTCAATAGCGAATCTCCATTTAGAGTCATGTGTAGTCTAGGACTCAGTTTAATCCTTGGTTGGGAAACTGGCCTAGATGGTGAATCATTGCTGGAAGGGTTTGACTGCATTGAGGCACGAGAGCATTAGTGAGGTCAAGTACTGATGTTGGATGATTAGTACTGGATCACAAACGCCACTCCAACCCAGAGGTACTGAAAGTTCCATCAACCAAGAAAATTCACTTCCTCTGCTCCACAGCCCGGAGCTGCAAGGTTTGTACTGCTCTAGCCGACACTCAGCATTGGGTGTTGTTAAAGTCAAAGTCAGTTTTATTTTCATCTCAGCTATGATGTACACGGTGAGACAAGACCGTGCGCCTCCAGATTTCTAGAGTACAAAGGACACAGAGTAAACAACATATTCAAGTAAACTATAAATATAAACCAGACGTAAAAATGTGCAATTTGGTGCAAGAAAGTGCAATAAGGTACTTTTTAACATTCAAAAATTTGTGCAAATGTTACATCAGCAGTCGAGTGGAAAATAACAATACTAGAACATAATTGTGCGCTTTACGTGTGCAAAACAGGAGTACCGTCAATCCATAAAAAATACAGAGACAGTGTCTAAGAACAAGTGTAACATGGATGTGCAGTGAAGTGTAAAGTGGAACGATGGAAAGTTGAGTCAGTTCACCGTTCAGGTGTGTGGGAGGGAGTGGGGGGTGGGGGCAGGCAGTGTGTTGAGAAGCCTGATGGCTCGTTGAAAAAAGCTCTCACACAGCCTGGTTGATCGGGCTTTGAAGCTGCAAAAGCGTCTTCCAGATGGGAGCAGTGTTAAAAATCCATGTGAGCAGTGTGAGGAGTCGCACACAACGCAGGTGGCCTTTCTGGTGCATCCCTTGTGATCTTAGACTCGTGTGTGGCTGCTCCAGAGCATCCCATTCTATTGGCGCTTCAGTGGAGATTACATAAGCTGTGTGTGTGTGCAGCTGAACACCTGTGCCAGCGATGGGGGTACCTTAAATTTGACAAATCCTCTAGTTAGAAGGTGTACCTGCTTTTATCTAATGAATGAATTACTATAAATGATGTTGTAGATATGTCTAAATAATAACATTCAGTATGCTTTACTGCCAAACCTGGTCAGACATCTTGTTCACTGTCATAATGAAAATGTAGCCGTTAGATGCTGACTATAGGAAAACTGCATCTATTTCTAAAAAGCACACTTCTGATCTTCATGTCAATATTATCCTAAGAAGGAACAAAGGGCACTTTGCAGCTCTTGGCATTTTCGTTAAAATGCAAAACAAAATTACAGGTCGAGGACAGATGAGGTGAGGGCTAGGTATTTAAATTGATTTAAAATCATTAGCTGGGAGATTCAAAGCCCGCCAGGACTCCCTCCTGCTTTGATGTTGCCCACTGGGTGGCATTTTATGTTGAATTGCGTAAAAGCCTGAATCTCTGCGAGCCAGCAACCTCGAACCCCGATTATGCCGCCAAATTGCGAAAAATACATGCCAGAAGATACTTGGGTAATACTAGTAATCTGAACGCATTACAGGATTTGACCGGGCCAGACAGACAGTAATTTAATTTCCAGGTCGTTCTATTTTGGTCTGTACTAGAGAACTGCAGAGCGAAGGGATGTGCTGCAAAAAAATCCTCTAGTAAGAATGGGCTATACATATGAATCTTTATGCGTAACAGGATTACACGGCCGAATTACACGTCTAATTGAAACCGAATGCAATGATGACGGTCTACTGGATGCAGTGATGGGTTTTATTAACAAAAAAACCTCTGATCACTGTTTTCCAGCTCTGCAGATGGAAAGCAAATTTTACAGAGAGAGCAAAACAAAAAAAGAAGTCAGAATCAATGGTGTTTTTCATGTTCTCAGGCTTTTCACATGTATACAGGCTCAGATAGGAATCCAGTGATCTAGTTACAGCGCTCCATCACCCTGGGCTGTCAGCTATTCATTATTTCATAGCCATGGGCTTTTTACACACAAATGAATAAGAATGTTCAAACAAAAGGAGAGGAGGAATAAAGTATTTTGTACACTAAAGTTCAAACCTTCATTTTTGTTCTCTCATCCTGTCTTTGATGTAGTTTGACCTATAGGCAAGAATGTTTGTCATACAATAATATATTCAATAAGATGCATGTCTAGCATGTCTGAGATCATATTCACAGATCTTTACAAATCTAAAAACAAAAAGACCCTTTTGTTTTGTGCATACTCCACTACTTTGTAAATAGTTCCACCAATTGCAGGTATGTGTTGAGTATATTTATGAATATTTCTTGTAGTACCTTTTTTCTAATACTAATGTTTATGTAATGGTGGCACAGTGGGTAGCACTGTTTCCTCACACCTCCAGGGTTAGGGGTTTGAATCCAGGGTCCTGGTCTTGTGTGTGTGTGTGTGTGGGGAGTTTGCATGTTCTCCTGGTGGTGGCCTGGGTTTCATCCAGGGTCTCCGGTTTCTCCCACAGTCCAAAGACATGCGTGTCAGGTGAATTGGGGATTCTAAATTGACCATAGGTGTGAGTGTACGAGTTAATAGTGTGTGTGGGTCTGCAGTGACATGGGGTTGGGTTTTTGGTACCTGCAACCTTAGCAAGGAATAAGCAGTTACAGAAAATGAATGAATGAAATTGTACCCAAATAATCAAATAAATAAACTTTGATAAACATTGAGATTGTTTATTATCAGAGAATCCCACTCCTTCTAACCCGGGGTCAGTGAGTCCAGCTGGCCAGAGGAGTAGGTTGTGGAGAAAACACACAGGATTTTAGCCACAGATATTTTTCAGTGTATTTAGAAAATATAACAATCATGCCTCCTAGTGGACAGAGTCTGAACAAGGACAAAGGAGAAGAGCCAAGTACAGCAGGAGGGGGACCTAAGGGTTGGAGTAAAATGTAGTTTCCTGATTTCCCCTGCCCCAGCACAGCAACTAAACCTAGTACTCAACTGATGAGCTGAATCAAGTATATTCAGTGTTCTCCTCACCTGAACCATGGGAAGGGTGGCACAAAACAGAGGTGGGGAAAGTGTTTGAGTTGCAGGTACAAAATAGGCCTGGCACTCAGCACCCAAGTTGGTAGTGTATTAGTAGTGTATTAAAAGTAGTACAGTTATCTATCTATCTATCTATCTATCTATCTATCTATCTATCTATCTATCTATCTATCTATCTATCTATCTATCTATCTCTCTATCTATCTAGCTAGCTAACATTTCAAATTACTAAGGATCTAAATAAAATAAACTGAAAATAATTTGAAGTAGTGTAGAGCCCATTTTTATGATTTTGGGAGCATGTGTCGGGTCCTCTTTGTCTCCAATGGTGTTCATGTCAAAGTCAAGTGAAACAATGCAAGCAGAAATGACATTTAGAAATCCAGAATTTCAATGAAGAATGGGCCAAATGTTTTAAACATGCACTCTGTTCCATGTCTGCTGCACTGTGAAAAAAACAGCTCTAGAGTACTTCCTATACATTAAGGTTTCACATTTCAGTGTATCATGATTGCAATACTGGATTCAATATAAATGTAATATAACTGAAAAATGAGTTTGGAGCTGGAGCTGCATTTCTCTGGAACCCTCAGGCTGCTGAGTGAGTCTTTTTCCTCATTCCCAGCACCATGTCTTCAACATTCTTGTTTGTGCCTTTGTGTTTGTCTGTAATGTCTTTTAGTATTTTGTGCCATGGCTTTTATATTAGCTTCCGTTTTTTTTCTCCAGTGCTCTTGTTCACCAAGTGCCAGTGTGTTTCATGCCAGTTATCATGAACAAGGTAAAGGTAAGTAAGTGTAAAATGTTCACTTGTCATATGTGAACACACCACAGTAGACAATGTGAACGGCACAAAATAGTTCTCTACATTTAATCCATTCACCAAATGAAGCAGCAGACGGCCAGCGACGCAGCACCAGGGGAGCAGTGTTTGGTGACGGTACAGACCTTAGTGGTCAAGGGATTCAAACCCACAACCTTCTGATCACAGGGACACCTCCCTAACCACCAGGCCACCAGCTGCTACTGTTAACAGGTACATAAACGTATGTAAAGATAACAGTTACATAAACGGTGACGTCTATCATATATTAACGTGTGAGCATCTATATAAACATGCTGATTACAATGTAAAGGGAAAATCTGATGAAACATGTTTGATCTACATACATTGAATCTTTGGTTTTTCAGCAGATTGGACCCAACTGAAGCTACTTTGAGTAATTTTTAATACATCATTTTAAAGTCAAAATGTGTTTAGTATCCATACCATGGTAGCCCATAACTGACCAAAACTGGGCCAAACTTTCTCTTACTTAATGTCTTCTTGGTGACAGTCCTAACATGATGTGAGCACAGAGAAGACGCCGCAGTAACTCCAGTTTTAAATGTATGCCATGAGTCCAATGAGCCCTTGGCTTATAAATAAATCAGTAACTATGATGGTAGTCATTTGTAAGGTATGTAGTTACGAGAGTAAGGAATTCAAGTGTGGGCACAGGTACAGACCCTCAGAGTTTAAGGCAGCCAATTCCTTCCTCTTTGGGCCAGGCCCTTTTAATTGGATGCTTCCTTTATTATTCGAAGTGTAGTATGAGTTGAAATGTAAGCTTGTACTGAACATTTTGTGGTTTAATAAAATGGAAAATGAATTGTACAACTTTCATTCATGTGAATTGAATATTAAAGATTCATTGACTACATCTATTTCAGTAACACTCATGTTTTAGGAACATTGCGACACCCTCTTCTGCCTGGTTTTATATGGTAATCAGAATCTGAAATACTTTGAAGATGGGGAATTGCACTGAAGTATTCTCGTAATTATGCACAGGGAAATGAATGGCTGAACAATGCAACAAGCTCTGACTCATCCTCATTATTCTGTGAGTGGCATCCCATTACAATACAACAATGAAACATTAGTTAACAGCTTTTGGTATTTACTCTCTTAAAACTGATGGCTGCCCAGTGAACTCAGTCAGTGCTGCTGTGGGCACTATAGTAAAGGAAAAGTTGAATAAAACCTGCAGCAGGCCTATATCTGATGTAGAAATAGTTCTTTTACTAGTATGTAATCAGAATCCTACTCAGACCCTTCCTTTCAGATCTCTTTCTATCAATATTAAAAGATCCATATTTTAATCCATATTTTCCAAAAAAACAATCAAACATGGACCTCCCTTTATAATATTCACATTATATAAAGTGTGGCTGATTTGCTGAAATAGTGTACAAAATGTCTCAAAATGTGTTTATTTTCACATTTTGTCATCATCCAATAAAACATGTATCTCCAGTTTTTCATTTTTCTTTTCATTTACAAAACTGCCCTTTATATTGTGTGATCAATCCTCATTTATGACTGAACCAACAGAACCAAATTCTCTAAAATGACTTATTTATCTTAAGTTATATTAGACATAAGAAACATTTTTGCATCTTCAGTTTACATTTTCATTTCAGAGGTAGTTAACTGTAGGAGAGAGCAGTAAGAACATTTTTTTTCTTTTAAAAGCAGTTTTTCTCCAGACAACATACATAGGTAGACTAAATTAAAACTTTTTTCCAGCATCTACTGTTTATGAAGAACTTCAGTCAAAAGTAAAATGAGTACAACACACCCCAGAAGTGTGTAAGCCACACAGATAGAGGGGCTACTTGTAGCTAAAACATGTAAATCATTACAAAACAATTATTTCAATTTTGTGCTACTATGTATCCACCCTGCAATGGACTGGCGATCTGTCCCGCTGTTTTTTTTTCTGCTTTTTTAACTCTGAGTGCTGGTATATTCTTAGACTAGAAATGACTGAGCATATTTAAATGACATATATTGTCCATTTTTGATGAATCTGTGAATAAAAATGTCCCAGAATAATGACATTGAATAAAACAAAACTGTAATTATTAATTGAAGAATGAATTTGAATTGGGATGATTTTTTGGTGATTACCGCTAGGCTCAGTTGTAACACTGCATTACATCTTACCCCACTGTTAGGAGGCCGTATTTTAGCTTGGCTAGCTCTCATATGGTGCAGGTTTACAGCGCCCAGCTGAGTAATAACAATACAAGTGTGAATTCTGGGTCTGTTGCACAAAACGCAGTAATCAAAAACCAGTCAGGATGAGTAAAAATACTTTTATGGAGCAAAACCCCCTTCTGGGTCAGTCTTGAGAAATATGGGTCTGAGGGCTGTGCCTATACAGATTTTCTATACAGATATGAGAGCAAAAAGCACTTTAACTACATTCAATATCCATGTTACATTTTACCTTGACATTAGTTTGTAACCCTGCAGCCCCCTACACTTACACACACTGAAACTGAAAGGGTTAATATTATTAATATTAATATTAATATGCTATACTACAGTGAGTTGATTGGCACATTGCTCTAAGAGCACATTGTGTGTGCTGAAGGTGTCAGAGAGAATGATACAGGTACAATCATGTCACTGTGCCACTTCATTCACTCGCATATAAATAACAAGCTGTGTTTTTAGGTGTGAGAGCAATTCTGAAATGTGGTGGGGTTCACACTGAAGACCTCCAGGCGGACTGCAGCTTCTGACCATTAGATGGCACTGTGGGATGAGGCCTTTGGCCTGAGAGTGAACAGTATTTTTAGCAGGCAGGCATTAATAAAGATGGAGCCTATATTCCCCCAGAGAAATGACTTCTCTTCCATTCTTAACCCATCTGACTCACACAGTCTCTGGTGTTTACGCCTTATCTGACAGATCACACAGCCGTGCTGATATGTGTGATTTACAGGAGCTGGAAAGGCAGCGTCAGGCTGTTCTGGGGTTCTTGTTACGCCAGAGAAATGGATAGTGAGGCTTTTTTTTTGTTGTGTTTCAACAAACGTGGCCTTGTAAAACACTCTGTTTTTTTGCTATCCTTTTGTTATTGGGTTATTTCCATGTGCAAAGGATGGTGGGGGAATGAACATGGGCGGGCATTACATAAGCATCCATTGTACCTTACATAATGCAATCCACAATCTTGGAGAGCCTTTTCAAAGCTATGTACGAGAGGACAGCTGACATGACTCTGCTGGGTGCAGTCGTGGCATATCCGGCCCTATTAGTTCACATTAGTCCAGTCTCCAGCTGCAAAGCACATAGGTGGAAACCTCTGGCTTTATGGAAAATACAGGCTGTAAAAAAGAACCATTCAGGTATGCTGATCATAATGGTAATCAAGTAAACTGAGGGAAAAAGACCAAATAATAAATACAGTTATTCCATAACAAAATATAAAATCCAAATTACACTATTGGGTAATATAATGGTAAAAAAAAAATCCACACTTTCTAAAATTAACACGCAAAGACTTGCAAGAACATGTTAAAATTGACATCTTTTTCATGCCCAGTTCATACAGTCCCTTTATAGAAACAGTGACAAATTTTGAGTTCATTTCTTTAATCATTAAAAAACCAACACATTTTAATTCTACTATTCACCATAGAGTAGTTTAGCCCCGCCCACTTCCTGTTATAAGGAGTGTTGTAGCTAAAACTGCTCAGACAAACACTGCAGGGCAGCTAGTGGGAATAGAGCTCATTCACACACTATATGGACAAAAGTACTGGGACAAATCTCTTAATTATTGAATTCCCTGTTGGTGGAAAGGTCAGGCGCTCCATTTATTTTGCCATTACAGTGTGTAACACAGACTTCAAGGCACAGTAAGAAAGAAACATGTTTAATAGTAATGTATAAAGAGAAAGGTTAATTAAAAATGATGTATGACTGTTTTTGGTACAAATTAACACTTTGGGAAAATAAACATAAGAAAATGATAAGATATGGGCCTGTTGATACAAAAAGCACTATGAGATTAAAATGTATGTAAGTGTGCATTTCCAAACAAATGCTTGTGTAGTAGAACAATTTCAAATATATCCATCATCATGCAAACTGCATATGAGTTATTCATTAAAATAACTCAAACTCAAAATAGTTTCATTGAGTTTCAAGCCTTCCAGCCTGAATGCCATCCACAAATAGAGCTTATATTCCAAGTCTCACAGCTCCAGAGAGCTACAAGATGTGAAGGCCATAGGAGTTGATAGATCAATGGACTTGACAGCAGTTTTTTGTCCGATCTCAGTGGAGCAGACGCGTTCATAATGTCTGAGCCGATGCCATTTATATTTGATGTTCCAGTTCAGATTGAGACAACACGGCTGGATATTCTCATTCAGTCCTGCCGCATTTGCAGAGACAAGGTTAACAGAGAAATATGTCGGCTTTCATCTCCCTCAAACAGACGCCTGATTCTCAAACAAGGGTGAATCAACATTACAAAGCTGGAGTGAGATGAGAAAGAATCGCTGGAGCTGTCATCATTTTGCAAGGCATTTTTATTCGGAAGTTCTTGAAGCGTGACATCACCGCCGTGCTCTCTGGATAATGTCTTCATTCGAGCCAAAGTGAAGCTAAATGACACTCAGTAGCTCCACACAAAGCCCCGCTGCACAGTTAATCCCGCCACTAACATCGCAGGGTTAGGCTTCATTTGGAGTAAACCTTTGTCAAGGAAGTTTAGATATTGGATATTTTAGATAAGAACATTTAACATTCATTTTTGCCTCATTAATTCAAGCTGACCTGGAACCTGAACCCGAACACTTGGTGAATGTAAATAATCCTCCCTATTACACAAAGCAGAGGAGGTCTGTATTTTACTCACTGCAATTAATCTCAGCGTAATCACTCTGTCAGGCAGACCGGTGGTTAATTACAAAACAGCAGAATCAGCTAAAAACTATGAGTTTGGGTGTGGTATAAAGGTCATCTCAGTGGAACCCTCCTGAATACCACAGTATTTAATCCTGAGAGAGAGAGAGAGAGAAAGAGAGAGAGAGAGAAAACGAGAGGGAGAGAGAGAAGGGAGAGAAAGAGGAGAGAGTGAAACAATAGAGAGAGAAAGATGGAGATAGACAGTGAGAGAGAGGGAGAGAGAAGGGAGAGTGAAGCAATAGAGAGAAAGAAAGAGATGGAGAGAGAGTGACAGTGAGAGAAACAAGACAGAAGGGGGAGAGAGAGAGAGAGAGAGAGAGAGAGAGAGAGAGAGAGAGAGAGAGAGAGAAAGAGAAAGAGAGGGGGCAGGGGGTTTTCTTTGCCTTCTCCTTCTTTGCTTTCGTTCATCTTCTTCTTTACTGAAACAAAGTCTCCAGTAACAGAAGTAACTACTTTAAAGAAAATTCCACTTATTTCTGCATAATCTTATCTCTAATCAATCAGCCACAGATAGTCGCTTGATGTGAAGATTCATTGTAGACCAATGAAACTACAGGTGACTTTGGTTTTCTATGTAATGTAGGTAAGATAAGATAAGATAAGATAAGATAGGATAAGATAATGCTAAAATAATGAGAAATCTATTCTTACAACACCTTGCACATACATCTCCATTACAAAAAATACATTTTATGCTAAAAGGTTAAGTTTTATTGTAAAACAGAGTCTCAGCAGTGCATGCATAATCATTTATTCGTTTTTTGTCCGGTAGTTTGAGCTGTCTGGACCGTATCACCAGCACTATGAACAATCTGCTTATGTAAGTTTCACATGAAGCTGATCTGAATGATTTTGTCTACGTTTTTTATTATGGAGAAATTGTGATAAATCAGTAAATTGTCCTTACAAATGTCAATTTCCGCTTATTTTTTAAACCAAAATAATTATGTGGCGCTAATGAAAGTGCACACACACACTTTAGCTCTGATGCACAAAATAATATGAAAGTGTTTGAGCAGAAGGGACATTACAATACTGTTTCTCTCTGCTACCTTTCCAGTTAACTGACATGAAAGATGTTAACTAACTGAGCAGAGCTCTACAGAACCCTGTAGGGTCAAATGAACACTGTGGTTACGGTGCAGTAATAAACACGAAAATGTATCTGAACATTTTCAAACTTACCTAATAAAACTGCTGGTGTCTGCCGAGTGCTGCAAGTCAGGCTGAAGAGAGGAAGGAAGTCTCTCATGTCATTTAGTTGCATTTGATAGGATCTCTGAAGATCTGAACACTAAGTGGTGGCTGTAAGTTTTAAGCTGCTGCTTCAGTATGTGAAGCCTGGCGTGAGGCATTCACTGCTGTTTCTAAATTCGGTTCACTTTGGTTTGTCTTTGGTCTTCTCAGTCTGAGACATGGTGAACCCTTCACTTGTAGCAGGTCCAACTTCTGGATCTTTTTTCGTTTCTAACCATTTATCCATGAAGAATGTGTTAGGCCACAGACAGTTAAAAACACTATAAGATTTTACATTTGCACTGAAAATATAAAATTACTGCACAAGTTCAATGCTTTATTTTGGCAAAAATGATTTGAAGATTAATGTTCAACTTTTAAAATGAATAAATGTCAAGTTTTAAATTCCATTTGCTTAAATGTATATATAACAACCCATGTCCCCCTAGCAGTACCAGTGTGGTGCCGAACCAGGCCTTGTGCAGCTCTGAAAGTAAGTTTTGTCTGTTGGTTACTAAACAGAGGTCCATTTGTCAGCCCCCCTCTTGCCACTTTTCAACAAAAACACTTTAGCCAAGTCACGGCAAGGTTTATTTTGAACCACTTATAAATTTTGCCACACCACCTGCATATGTGTGGCGCCAGGTATGAAGCAGTGAAAGTGTTTTGATGAAGTAAAAGAACAGTAATATACAGCCCTGGAAACAAATAAGAGACCACTGCAATGTATTTTTAAATCAGCATCTCTATGAGTATGACAACCATCCCATGCCAGTGTCTGTTAAATTCCTTATTTAATGAGGAAAAGTATAAAAACACTGCTGTAATCAACACTCTCCTCTCACAATGAGACCAGCTGGATAGTAAAACACTACTAGAAGTTCCTCAAAGGTAATTATTGCCATTTTGTTTGAGAGAACAAGAGATTTATTATAGTTCTGTAAACGCTGCATCTTTTCTCTTAATTTGATGTTTTGTCATTTCCTTTAAAAATAATTCTTTAAAGAACAATATTTTTATTTGTAAATGAGGAGAAATATTGTCAGCTGTTCAGTTCAATACTTGCACTTATTACAGATAAGTCCTGAGAAACTGAACATTTTTGCAGTGGTCTCTTTTCAGAGCTGTATATTCAGTCTAGACATTTTTTGTACACTGGCTGTACGATAGTCCTGCACCAGCTGTATAAATCTACCAAAGCCTTTCATGAAAGTTTACAAAAGACCCGATAAAAACACTCAGAAGAAGTGTTTGAAACAGAAAATGTAAGGAGGTCTCAAATGTTCTCTTTAACAGGCTGTTGGGTGTAGCATACCAATCTCCTTCCCTTTTTACAGATTCGAAAAGCTAAACCACTCACAGACAGGATCAAGTTAATAGATTTCTTATCAATGTGTATAAATCGGTGGTCAACAAACCTGCCCTTTTTATACCATCGTACTGTTCATAAAAGGCCTTCATCACAGTGTTCTTCAGCAATCTGATGACCTTATCCAAGTTCTGAGGGTGGAAAGGAGCCTGTGGAGCTGAACCAGTCAATGCAGTCGGCACCAAGGGAACAGTCATGGGAGTCTATAGAAAAAATAAGACATTCTTATATTACATATACTGTATCACAAACTGCCATTCACTTGAGGTGTTTTTACAGTATAATTATAAGTGGGCATGGTGGCCTACCTGCTGCAGATAGAGATAGTTATGAGTATCCTTAATGCACTCCAGCTTTTTATCCATACCCCTTAGATCATTGACCTCACTTTCCAGCTGCTGCACTGCCCTCATTGACACCTCCTGGACCTGTTTCTCTCTGTCTTCGATCATCAAATCCACTCCTCTTTGCCATTTCTTTATGTTTTCTGTTAAGTCGTCGAAGGCCCTGGCACTGTTCTGCTTCACTATCTGAGCTGACGGCTGTTGGACAGAGCACAGAATGAAGCACATTATAGGGAATGCACACAAACGTTATACCTTCAGTTACACACCCTTCCATGCTATACTTCAGTTTTACCAGCCTACTTATCTCTTGCTGTCATAGTTATCCACATGGCTAGCCAAACTTTTAAAAAATATTGCCTTCTTGTCAGGCTGGTTGTCAGTAGAACACTGCCTTGCATGTTCTGTTAAATCATAGTGCTCAGTCGTCCTCCACTGGTGGGCTTTAAGCTCTTCTAAAGTCTGGAGCCACAGGAAATTTAACAGATTGCTTTTTTAAAATATACTTTATTGATCACAGAGGAATTCCTTAAGAAGCAGTGGGGAGATAACAATGGTGCCTGGGGAGCGATGCGTGGGGACGGTGCTTTGCTTGAGAGTACTTCAGTGGTGCCACTGGCCGTCCTGGGATTCAAACCCATACCTTTCTGATCGCTGGGACAACTGCCTAAGCATCAGACCACCAGCTACTCCTTCTACACTGGATGTCCCCTATTTATATCATTAATGCCAGTCAACAGGCGACCCAATCATTTCTAGAGATCCTGAAAATAAAGTTAGCCCTCCTTTGGCTACCACAACTAATCTTTAATCTATTTCCTGATCTCATTTTTAAAGGGTGTTTTAACAAATGTATGTCTCTTTCAGAAAACTGTCTACTTCTTCTACCACCACCCAGACCCTGATATACATTAAGATAATCCTAAAACCTCCAGAAATCTATTATGTTTTTAGCAAGGTCTAAATACTGTTTCTGTGAAAGAATGCATGTGGCCATAGAACTGATTCAAGCATACAATTCACAATAGACCCCTATATCATGTCTATTTCAATATTTCAGTTTTTTTTTTCAAAGAAAATGACATTTGCAGACATTGTTACAAAGCAAATATTGTATTTTGGTCATTGCTGAAGATTGCAGAGCATTATTTTTGGAAAACAGGGACCATTGACAAATGTGGATGAGAAGTTGTACTTACCATAATTTGGCTGTACTGAGTCACTTTCCTTTCTTTGTTTTCTATCTTCCATCTAATGTATTTCTGAAGAGTTGTTAATGAAAACAAATCACTCAAAGTGGCAACTCTATATAGCCTACACATCTTTTTCAAAGCCTCTTATTAGGGTTGGAGATGGTTACAGCCTGCGTCCACATGCAACTACTAAAACTGTTTGAAACTTTTACACTTCTTTCTAATTAGCTGTAACAGAGAATGTGTATGGTATGTAAATACTAAGATTGGATAAGAAAGAGTTTCCCTAGGGATGAATACTATATATTTTCATACCTGCCTTTTGACTCTCTCCTCCTCCACTGAAATAATAATATGGCCACAGTGCTGGTCCATTAAACAAACAGGACAAATGCACTGCAGGTCAGAGCGACAGAAACGGTTCCGAAGTTTTCCATGTTGAGGGCAGATCATGTCCTGCACTCCAGGCCTGGCCTCGATCAGCCAGTGTTTCTGTAAGATGGGTGATGTACGGTGAGACTGCAGGTGGCATTCGCAGTATGATGCCGTACAGTTTTCACGAAACTTTACTGCCTTGTGCTTCGTTTAGTGACATATATCACAAGGCACTTCTCCATGTTGGTTGTGGAAAACAGGGCAGGTTTCTTCAAGACCAGGTCTTCTCGCTCTTTCCACCACTTCAGCAAGCAACGTGTTCTTCTCAAGTCGAATGTCTTCACTGAAAACCCTCCGGCAAATTGGGCATTCTCTCTTTTCCCTCAAGTGTGTAGAGATACATGAGTTACAAAAATTGTGGCCACAAGGAGTTGACACCGGCTCATTCAGCACAGAAAAGCAAATCGCACAGTCCAGCAAGTGGTCCTCACCTGCTGATGCCATCTCCACTGGGTCGAAAATGAAAGCTTGTGCAGAAAACTCCTCATGAAATACTCGCATGCTGGCACACTTCCTTGCACCTGTTTTACAAGAAACTGAAACTTTGCCGTATGCACTGATTGTATGGGATGTCTGTGGTGTTCCACATAATCTGGACAGACTGGAGTGTTTGGTCAGGAGTTATCAGACAGAGCTGTAGCCTGTAATCAGGGGTGAGAGTAAGTCACACACAAGAGAATACTGTTTTCAATTTCCTAAAACTTTACAGCATTGTCTGGAAAACATCAGGCTAATATAATCAGTAGAAAAACCTCTGCTGTGATTCTGTAGGTTTTCCATATTTTAAAATAAAATCTGGACAGACCGGAGTGTTTGGTCAATAGTTGTCAGACAAATAATAATACATTTTATTGGAAAAAGCGCCTTTCAGAACACTCAAGGACACTGTACACAGCAAAAGAATAAAAGAACAATAATAATTATAATAATTAAAAAAAAAATCTGTCATCTATACTTTGTATTCAAGCTTTTCAGAAGTTGGAGAAAGTCACTCATAGGCAAGTCATAAGCAAGTCTCAGTTCTTAACCTCAAAGTCTCAAGCTAGTGATGAGTCCCAAGTTACTGTGATTAAAATTCAAGCAAGTCAAAGCCCCTGCTATAAGTCAAAGAAGTCACAACAAATATATATATATATATATATATATATAGTCCCAAGAAATTAGAAATTATAACATAGGCCTAAACCAGTGGTTCCCAAACTTTCTCTGCAGGGCCCCCCTTTTCTAGATAAGAACATTAATGAGCCCCCCACCGATTTAAACTACGCAGGTTATCCCTCTGCAATACCTCCGCGACCCCGCTAGGGGGCTCGCCTATACTAACCTCTAACACAAGCTCCAGTCCATCACAAATCTGACATAACATTACCACAACTGGCATACGGATAAATGCTTGAATTAACATGCAAGTCAAACCAAATGTTCCTTGAAAACCAATCAGAAAACACACCATTGCCTCCATCACCCAGACGGTCAGCCTGTGAAACTGAGAGGGGAGAGGCGAAGGGTCTGCCCAGGCTTTGCTATGCTACATGCATTAAGGGATTTTATGTGTGCCAAAGAGGTGGCAAATTCTCTGATGCAGTTGTTCTCAAGAGTAGGTTTCAAAACTGTTAGGCATTAAGAGGATGGTCTACAAGTTCCTGCACTTCATCTCGCACACTGGTACTAATTGGGACCAGTGGCTGCTGTGCCAGCTCCTCACCAATGAAGGAATATCACAAGCTTCAATAGGCTTTTCTTCATTTGAGCTGCTTTATGGTCTGTCAGACCTCCTGTGAGGGAATTCATGTGAAGAACCTAAAGAAACAAGAGAAATGTGGTGGTACATGTGGTGAAGATGAGGGAGAAGCTAGAGGAGATGAAAGCACTGATGTAGAAACCTCTAAGGCAAGCACATGGCAGCCAGAGAACCTGGAATGACCGGGTCTAATTTTTAAGAACCTTCACCATTCACCAACAATGCGCAAAAGCCATACCATCATTCACCAGCAGGTGGAGACAAAACACACGCCATTACAACATCATTACAAGGTCAAACGTCAAGTCCCATTAGAAAAACATGCTGTAGTACATGACCAGTTTGCCCCATAACCAACATCTTTATACTTGAAATTACTTATTTAATTCTGTATTTTAAGTATTTTTATTCAACAATATGTTGCGATGTTATACAATACATTTTCAAAAACCTACCAACCTACCAACTCACACCGGTTTCTCTTTTCAGGCCGCACAAATATCAGCCCGAGACGAAAAAGTAAACAGTTTTTTCACATTCTGTGCTGTGTAGCCGACAATACAGTTCTGAATGGTTTATCTCTGTAGAGAGTGTGTTTTTGTCTGTTAAATCGCAATGTAACACTGGAATAAATAATAGTACAGTTTGTTAAGCTGACAAACTCACAAACATTAAATTTGTTTATCAGTATTTATTCTAATGCTAGTGTTTTGGCTTATTTATTTTTTATTTTTTAAAAATAGCCCACATATATTGCTTTTGTGGGTTTTCTGGTAGACTTTGCCCATAATTGTGTACTAAAGCACAAAACCGTGACCATGACTTAATCATTATGTTCTCGTGCCTTAAATGATCCATATCATGAGAAAGCTTGTTTTTCTTGCTAAATTAAAGAATTTAAGGCAGTATGTGAAGTTTCAAAACATGCAGTCCATCTAAAAAGTTTAGTGATGTCACAAAATCCAGTGCATGTTTCTGCCTTTTTATAAGAAGTTGGAAAACTGGTCATGGAGAACTGAATTATGATGGTTTTTGAGATATAATCACATACATAAGTGGACCTCATCACCGTTTGTAAATGTTTGTTAACACTTGTAATATTTATTTGAATATAGTTTTAGAAAACGTTTGTTTCTTAATTCTAGCCTTTAATTTTTTCTTGAATCTTTTGTAACTATATTGTACAGTCTCAGTCATTTCATATACTATTATATTATACTCATAGAAGCAGTGTTGTGCCAGTTCACACTGAAAAAGAACTAGTTCAAAATACAGTTCACTCAAATAAAAATGAACTAGTTCACGTTCATAGTTCATTTTTAAAAATTTTGAACGAAGTTCACAGCTCAAAAATGAA
>JBBPCY010000007.1:21725040-21743247 GCA_037974405.1 Brachyalestes nurse | reverse complement strand
TATATAAAACAGTTTCTTTGTGTTTGAATTTTTATTTATGCATTTCCAGATACAAATTGCTATGTTGTGATATATATCGTTATCGAGGTAGAAAATTGCTTCTACCGTGATGGAAGATTTTGGTTATATCTCCCACCCCTACTCTGACCACAAACTGGACCTCTGATTGTAATTTATAAAGTGTTTCGCAGAGAGAGGTAAGAGACTGCATTTTCATATTGACTCAATTCAGCCATTCAGCTAAAAAAGCTAACTTTAGCATGACCAGCACTGACAGTTTGGGAATTGCCCCTGCAATCAGAAAGAATCCCAGGACCAGCCTGACACACTGCATCCCAGTGCTTGGGTTAAATGCAGAGAAAGAATTTCCCACTGTTCACACTGTGTGCTGTGGTGTGGTGTGTTCAGATATGACGTAAAATGTTGCACTAACTGTGCTTTTTTGTTGGATGGGTTAGGGTTAGCATTACTAGTCAAATATAATCAAATATAAGTTTTATTTACTGTAGTTTATTTTGTCACACAGCATAAACACTGGAAAAAAAATTCTGCATGCATCAGCAGCTGAAGGTTACTAATTTATTGCAACAATTACAACTTTATACTGCCTTCAATTGGGAATTCTGAAAAGAAAACACATACTGGCGTTTCTACCACCGAAGTCCATTAATCCTGAATCAGTAGGTTGACCCAAACAGACGCTACTGGATTTGCTTCCTTCTAGGGATACAGTGGACATTTTTCTTAATTTGTGGTGATGAATTTACTGCAGTGTTCATTAAACTTTCTCCTCACAACGGCCCAAAACTTGGAAAGAAATCTTCCTGCGGATGAGATTTCCATAATGTTCTACCGCAGGCCAACAAGCTACATACTTTTGCTTCTGTTAGTTCCAAATTTGGTCGTCTAACAGTGGAGAAACCCACAGCCCACAATGTCTTTTGTATAGATCTGCATTTGAGGCACAGCTGCGGTTTGGATAGTGAGTTGTATGGAAAGAGAGAGAGAGAGTGAGAGAGAGAGCCAGAGAGAGAGAGACAGACAGAGATTAAGACATAAGGAGAGAGTGAGAGAGAGAGAGAGAGAGAGAGAGAGAGACAGAGACAGAGACAGAGAAACAGAGAGACTGCTTCTTGGCCACAGCAGATACCCATAACCACCTGAGGTTGATCTCTTGAGCAGCACTGATGGATTGCTTTGTGTTGGAAGAATTATGGCACTGTTTCATCCCTCACAATTTATTGCTCCCATGCTTTACTATCGAGCAACAAAAAATATGAGAGGAATCTTTTCTCTACTGTGCATCTGATAATGGATAATATCAGTTATAAGTGTTCATAGTTTTGACAGAATTACGTTTTTCTTCTAGTTTCTCATTTAATCAAGAGTTGATCTCAATCTGTAAAGGGCTTACAAAAGATCAGAACATTGTTTCAAAGACAGTAATATATTCACCATTCAAGGCCTCTCTTAATAGATACGGCAATTTTCTTTGTTTGTAACTGGGAAGGCTTTCACTGAATGTTCAAATGCCGTGAGGGCTTGATTGGATTCAGTTACAAAAGGCTGGATTATAACTTATGGATCTCAAAGTAACTCCAGATCATCTTAAAGCTATTGGATGGTGCTTTGTCACTCCAGAATGGCACAGCTCCACAGAGAAATGCTGGAGGGACTCGGTAGCCCTCGAGGTGTATACTGACCTTAAGATTCCTTTGTTTTAGTGATGCTTTTCTATTGCCAGATCCATGATTGGTTACTATTACTCCATATTACACCATCATGCTTGCACATGTAATGTAATAATAATCTTCCAGCCTACTTTTCATGATACTGCCATTGAAAGCAATCCAGGTACGAACCTGGTCCTCTCCAATCGCCTGACACATCAGTCTGCTGTCAGCAAATATATCTGGCACTGAATGATAATGCTGAGAGCTGAGGTTCAAAGGTTTGTCTAGATCCTCCCTGCATCAAAGCAAACAGCACAGAACCAGTGTAAACAAGAAAATGAGGTGTGCAATCATGAAAGGTGTCAGGGGGGGATGACACACAAATTGACATTTAACAGATGCAGTCGATAGCAAAGATTTATAGGTCAGCAGATGACCTGCACATGGTCTGAATGTATGTCTGAAGATAAGGACGAGCGCACAAGAGAGCAGCAAGGGCAATCTTATAATGCTGGCACCCTAAATAGACGAGAGGAGGAAAATACGATGGACCAGAACAGCGCTGGGGGAATACTGCTGCCAATGATGTTATGCTGCCAGTGACATTATGCCCTGAAATGGCTAAAGCAATCACAGTCCACAAAATTGAGCATGGCTCATTGAAAGCATTCCCGAGAGGCACATTAAAGGTAATGGAAGGTAATTTCAGATCGCTCACAAAACTCATTGTGTATAAAACAAATAACATTTGATATCAGCCCTGCACGTCTGTGATGAGAATCATTAGAAAAACAGAAATGATGGATTGTCTAGAAAAATATAGGGGTCTATATGTGTTGGAACATCAACATTCTTAAAAAGAAGCGTGCCGGAAAGGGAAGAACCATGTTGGTAAATGAGGCCTGTGAATGTGTGAATAACCTTTTCAAAGTTTAAAGAACTACCACATAATGAAAAGGTTATTGGAAAAACCTTTGAATCGGTACTGAACCTTTACGTAATGTGAAGGTACTTCAGATCTCTTTCCCAAATGTGGTTCTTCAAAAAACTGAAATGGTTCTCGTATGACATTGCTCAAAGAACCCTCTGTGTCCAGCTTTATGGCCGATTTTTTAGCTTTCTTTTACGATGCTTAAGCTAATAAACTGTTAATAAACTGCTTATAGATAAACAACACATGCACCCCATTACAGAAAACACATTTCACTTCACTAACAATCTTCTTCATTGTCAGAATGAAATAAAATGGAAAACACTCCACTAAGCAATTCACTTAACCTGCGAGTACTCTAACGACAAGGCAGCTCCACATGGCCGAGTGATGAGCTCCTATGGAGTTTAATGAGCAGTGAAATGTGCCTGAGTGAAGAACATGGTCATTAAACTAACAATTACAGTGACTGTACCAGATTAAATCCACACACTCAGCACCTATCAGGAGGCTGCAGCAGCCAGCTAATGTATAAGTACTCTTTAATACACTATATTATAAGTTATAAACAAGATTGATCTTTACATTGCAGAGCATTATATCTTGGTAAGTGAAATCATTCTGAAACCAGTGGTTAAAGTAGGAATAATAGTTAGCTGTAGGAATAAGATTATTTAAAGAGATTGTATTTTCCTCACTCTTGAAATAAATTGGATGTAGCATGTTAAACCTGTCCACGGTTCAATGAACATACTGTTCATTGTCCAGACTTTTCAGTCCATATGTCGAAACTAAACTCCAAAATCAGTCTTTTTTTATAAAAATCTAAATGAACTGTCTCTTAAAATTTGAATTATTTTTAAAAATGCACAAGAAGTAACGGGCAGGGTGATACCTGAAGTCCCAGCTAGACACTCAACTGCTAAAATGAAATCCTACTATTACAACAAACTATAGTTCTGTACCACTATCGCAGTTAAAAACAAAATCCCCATAACAAACCACAGCAAAAACTGAACAGAGGCAAATCCTGTTGACTCCTCCATTGTTGTACGATAATGGGAATTCATTTAGTGACAAAACAGAAAAGAACGCCCACTACATTTTGGCCAAAAAAGAATAAAGAATAAAAACTGTGAGTGATTCTTTATATATAAAACTTGTAATACTTTGCAGAGAAAAGTTTCCTTAGCTTTCAAGACTATAAATGCTGAGAACTGATATTTGGCACATCCATCATCAGAGGCATGGCAGAGAAAAGATTCCTCTCATATTTGTCTTTGCTGGCTAGTGAAGCATGCGGGCGATAAATTGCGAGGGCTAAAACTGTGCCATAATTCTTCCAGCAGAAAGCAATCCATCAGTGCTGCTCAAGGGATCAACATTGAACCAACGAAAAATATAACTTAGTTTGCCAGTAAGATGTTCCAGTTAACCACCATGGTTTGCGGTCAAGTGCTGGAAAATGATGGGGACAGACTTAAGAATGAGATTCAAGGCTATATTTATTTTCTTCCATGTATAAGCCAGTGTAGATAGCAGTTAACCATAAGAGCATATTAAATGCATTGTGATTTCATAGTTACAACGCAAGATACAATAAAAAGTAAAAGACATACATACATCAGAAGCTACACTACATGTCCAAATGTGTCTGCAACATTTTCTCCAAAGGCAACAATATTACTATATAGTCTGATCCGCTTTTCGGCAGTAAAAGCCTCTACTCATCTAGGAAGGCTTTTCACTAGATGTTGGAACATTGTTGTGGAGATTTGATTGAATTAAGCCACTAGAGCACTAGTGAGTTTAGGTACACTAAGGGTTTGTGTGATGCAATGGAAGAGTAGTTTTCAAACCGGGAGCCCACCGTGTTAAGGGGGCTGCGATTGTTACTTTATTAAATCTACTTTGGCCACATGTAAAAAAGCGTTAAGTGTTTGAAATTAGCAAATGGTAAAGATTTAAAAAAACTCATTGTATGTGCCAACCAATCACAATCCCATGCCAGCCAGTGCCCACTTAATAAGTTATCTGTAATATCATGGACTAGCGCCATGCCTCTTGTATGGAAAGGTCAGAGATAGTGGCGGAGAAAGCCAACAAAATGGACAAGGCTCCTGTGGGTGAGAGGAGGTGAGGCAGCAGGGGGGCGCAGTGGCACTTAATATCCACAACGAGGTCTTCAGACTAAAACAATGAAGCTATAAAAGAGCCATTTTTTTAATTCTAAAAAAAAAACTCTTAATGGATGACTCTTAAAAGAGCCCCTTTTCTAAACAAGAACATGAAGAACGTTTTAAAGTTTGCTCTTCCACCACACAATATGGATAAAACATTTGTATTATGATTAACAACATCTTGCAACTGTGATACCTTTCAGTATAAAGGGCCCATTGAATCACTTTTCTGGAATTAAAGAAGGCTTAAAGAATCTTTAAATTCAAAAATGAACCTGTACATTATGTAAAGACATTCTGCACTCACAGGTCTCATTTACAAAAATGGTTAAGGAACTAAAATTGTTCTTCTAGACCTTTGTAGAACCTTTGTGTACCTCACTGTAATGATGTTGGATGATTATTTATGAATCTTAAACTTCTTTAACATTCATCCTAAAGGTAGTGGATGGAGCTCCATCACTCCAGCAAAACGCACTTTCACTGCTCCACAGCTCAGGGCTAAGGGGCTTTATACCCCTCTAGTCAACATACAACAGCTCATGTGGGGCTCCACCAAAGCATCATAATCTACTGGCAATGCTTTTCTATAGTGATTATACAAGCTGTGTGTGCTCAGCTGAACGCCTGTGTCAGCACTGGATGCATCTTGAGGAAGATAAATTCATTAATTAGAAGGAGTGTCTTGATAAGTGTGAATATATAGTGTTTATTTCCCCATGGATACTTCTTTAGAGGCACCTAAAGTAGCTTTCAGGGCAGTTGTATCGTTCTAATTTCATGCTTCCTTACACCCCTGAAGTTGCTTATCTGTTGTTGCGGAGGACCTTCATTCTGTAGGTACTTTCTTGCCATTGGCATTTTTGAATTTCTTTGAACCCTTCCGACTTGAACAACGCCTGAAGCATGCCTGCCTGAAGTGGCCCAGTGGCAAATCCCCGAACAACATGTGTCTTATGGACTGTGCGTGTAATACTTTACAGCTCTGTTCTCTGCAGCTGCATACATAACATAGCTACTGCAGCATCACTTCAAATCTCATCATCACTGCATGCTGGATAGAAGGGATGCTTGAGTTACGTTTTTTTTTATGACCTGCACCCCCGCCTGACCTGTTATGAGAGCCAACCCACTCCACCCGATCCTCAAAAATATTTCATTAATGACCCGAACCCCACCTGACCCACGTTTTTGTTCCTTATTAAAAATGCTGCTTTGTCACTTATTGACCAACCCGTTGCCACTCGCAAAATTTTCTAATACGCTGACCTGAACCTGTCCAACCTTCAGATTAGGGGTCGATTCAACCTACACATCAATGCTGGATGAGATCTACTATACAGTAAGTCACACACACACATACACACACACACACACACACACACATACACACATTACCAGAAGTAGTGCATTTAAACGACTTGATTCAAATGTGTATCTTGCCTAAATCAGGTAAAGTGAAAGACAAACTGGTGTTATGTATTTTGTGTAATATAATCTATTTATGTGCACATTAGAATCAAATAAATGCCTTCCTTTTTTCAGTTCAGTATCCCTGTGGCCCACACGCAGCATCTATTTATCTACAAAACAAAACTGCACAGAAAGGCAGAAGCCAAAAGCTGCTGCTGGATTCTTAGTGTGATATCTAGAAGCCTGGTGTTCTTGTTTGTGCAATACGGATGGAACAGTGACTTTGCTCTCCTGTTTCAGTGGCACAGGCACACATTGTTAAACCAGTTGTGTGCTCCCTCGTGATTTATAGACCTGCCTTTTCCCACAAACAATGCACAATGTATGACGGGCTTTGATTTAAAGAGGCTAGTATGGATCCTACAGCATAACAGTGAGAGTGAGGGGGACGTGATCTTTCCCACCCTGGAGTGGACTGTGTGTCTTCCAAATGTTAGATAAATACCACCAGTGTACAATAGTGCATGTGGTGATGGGGCTTGTAGAAAGTGACCACTGTCTTTACTGATTACAGGAGCACTATTACAAGGGCGACTAGATAAAATACCATCTTAATATCCCTTAATACCCCTACCATCTTAAATTACCACTTTATATAGGACAAAATAGCAGGAAAAAATATTTTTACTTGTTCTCGTGGCAGCTCTGTATTTCCACCTAGAACAACTAGTGCACCACAGCAGAGCCGTGTGTGTGGGGGTCCATACGCTGGGGTTGTGCTGTTGAGTCCTGCACGCTTCATTTAGGTAGACCCTGCTGTTACACGTTAATAAAACCATGAAATGAAGGAAAGTGACGCTATTCTGTGCATTATACAACAGCCTGTTATTCCTGGACCAAACCACCCACAGTTATATCTGGGTGTTTGAGAGGAAATGTGACGACAACGTCGTCTCTAAAGAGTATTAGCTCGTTGGAAGCTCTCCTGCACTCTTAACGCACGTTTCAGCCACGAATGTGGTCGTTTCTCTGGATGTGGGGACTGAGGAGAGCAAGAAGAGCCCACTGGAGACAAAACGAGTCCAACTCCACGAGGAGGAGAAAGTGACAGGTCTGAAAGGTTCAGAAAATTCATATTTTTGTGCTGCTCCTGCGTCGTGACCTGCGTTAGTCTCCACACAGCCTCAGAGAGAAAAGGCAAAACCAGAAAAAAGAAAATATGAGAAGACCCTAAGCGCGCGCACACCCACAGACGCACATGAACACACACACTATACTCACACTATATAAACACACAGACGCACACACACACGCACATCCACACAGAGAGACATGTACAGACACTATACTCACACTATATAAACACACACATGCACACACACTATACACACACTCTGGGTCAGCACCGTAAAGCACATTCCCACTCTTCAGAGTAAAGCCACTCACCACGAGATAAACGTCCATCAATGCCGTTTTCATGCGACGATCACAAAAAGTTTCTGTCCTCCGAGGCGAGGGTCTGAGCTCCAGGAACCCACTCCCGAGCGCGAGCAGGGGTCTTCAGCCTCGCTGAACCCATTTCTGTCGTTTCTCGAGCAAAAATAAAATGACATAAAAAACGAAAAAACGAAAAGCCTGTGCAGATAGAGCAGCACCTCTATCCTCCTCCTCCCGAGTTCTGCACGGACAGACTGGAGATACTGGAGCGCGCGCTCCTTGTGGTGTGTGTGCGCGCGTGCGCGTTCACGTATTTTAACTCTTCGTAGGGACCAAACGCTCCCCGTATAAATAGTTGGGATAACCCCTCCACACACACACACACACACATATATGTATGTGTGTGTGAAGGGGTTATCACTATTATCCCTACGGGGAGCGTATAGATATATATATATATATATAGATATGGAGAACTTCCACTCTTGGCTTTCCACAATATTCTGGTGTGTTTCTGTGGGAATGTGTGCCCATTCTTTCTGTAGAGCATTTATAAGGTCAGACACTGATGTTGGATGGTGAAGGCCTGGCTCACAATCTCCGTTCCAGTTCATCCCAAAGGTGTTGGATGGGGTTGATGCCAGGGCTCTGTGTGGACCAGTCAAGTTCTTCCACACTAAACTCATCCAACCACATCTTTATGGTGTCACACTGGAATAGAAAAGTGTGTCCACAAAGTTGGAGGCATGCTGTTGTCCAAAATATCTTGGTATGCTGAAGCATTAAGAAACTAATGTGTGTCCCATATATAAGTGTGTGTATGTGTGATTAAATCCATGCATAATTCAATTTTTGAAATATAAAACAGTAATTCTGAGTGGTTTGATGTGAAATGAGCTTCTCAATGCAAAACCAACATAGAATTTCACATAGTTACAAATATGTTGCCTCAGACACCGTTTTACAATAGTAAAATAGTAAAAATCAATTTATAGCAGAGTGGCACATGCAAGTCTGTATGGCAAAATAGTCCCTAAAGAAAACATTTTTGATTTATCACTGGTTTACAGTGATCAGTAGGTCACTGATCAGAAGACATTGACTGTTTTGGATAGTAAATAAAAATGGATACATTTGCATTGTGGACACCATGACCCTAGGTTTCCACTGTGAGGGTCTGTGTCTTACCCCAGGCCGAGGGCCTGCGCCACTCTGTTTACACCTGAGCAGCCCAATTCAGCAGAGAACGACAGAACCAGGCACAGCAACACAGAAAATAATGGAAACACCCCAGGATGACAAAATACAAATGTGTGTGTGAGAGAGAGAGAGAGCGGGAGAGAGAGAGAGAGAGAAAGGGGGGAGAGAGCGAAGGGAGAGATTGGGAGTGAGAGATAGATAAAGAGAAAGAGAGCTAAAGAGTGAGAGTGAGTAGAAGTAGAAAGAGAGAGAGGGGAACGGAGAGGCAGAGGAGGAAGAGAGGGAGAGATGGAGAGTAAGAGAGACAGAAAAGGAGGGAGAGAGAGGGAGAGTAAGAGAGAGAGAAAAAGAGATAGAGTGAGGGAGAGAGACAAAGAGAGAGGCTGAGTTGACAGATAGATAAAGAAAAAAAGAGAAGGGGTATAGAGTGAAATACATAGAGAAAGGTATAGAGAGAGATAGACAGTTGGAGAGAGAGGTAGAGGGTGAGAGGTATGGAGAGAAATACAGGGAGAGAGGCATTGAGAGAGGTAGAGAGAGAGAGTGTACTGATGATGCTTCCACTGATTCGGTCGGTCTTGTTGCTATGATACCGCTGAACGTGTCTGGAGAGAGCTGCGGGATTTGAATACGGGACTCCTGAAGAGCTACGCTCGGCCAATGGCCAAACGCGCGCGCTCCAACCTGGACCACTCAGAGAGCAGGGGGCGGGGCCTGCAGAGAACCTTCTCCACGATGAAGGAGTGGAGAAAGTCAGGGAGTCCATGTGTCCATCCGTATTAAAGCATACACCTCTAGAGAACTGCTTCTGCTCGTCCGGAATGCACCTGGGGAGATGTATGTGGGTGCGTAAAGCCCAACACTCCTGTCCAACTCCTTCACATACACTACATGGTCAAAAGTATTGGGACAACTGACCATTCCACCAACAGGGACTTTAATGACATCGCATTCAAACTTGGTCCCCCATTTACAGCTTGAACAGTTTCCACTCTTCTTGGAAGGCTTTCCACAATATTTTTGAGTGTTTCTGAGGGAAAGTTGTGCCCATTCATTCTGTGGTGTGCCCATCCCTATCTGCAGAGTAATTTTAGCCTGTCTGACTCACCTGCTCCTGCACACGTACTGGGACAAAGTAAATTATTGGGATACATATTCCAGCATGACTGTGCCCCAGTGCACAAAGAAAGGTCCATAAAGGCATGGTTGGATGAGTTCGGTGTTAAAGTTTGGGTATTTGAATGCAATATCATTAAAGTTCCTGCAGGTGTAATGGCCATCCGTCCCAATACTTTTGTCCCTACAGCGTAGGGCTCAGCTGCCCCGGCCAAGCCCTCAGCAGGACTTCTCTTACTGCATATTAAATGGTGTTAACCTGCTGTTAGCTGTTTATGAGCAATCTGTGCTATAGCTGATGGGAAGATAGGCTCCATTTTGTGCCAGAAAAGACAGGTAACGAGCGGAGAGGAGAGTTCAGAAAAGTCGACTGGCTACATTTGTTCACATCATGGCGCCTGAACCTTTTAAAAAGGCGACTTTCATTAAAACCTGTCTGCATCTCCCAGCATGCCATAACTGGTATGTTTCTGACAAGATGCCAGGCCTGTTTTCAGTCCTTCCCATTCATTCAGAGCAAGGCGTTGAGTCAGTGCCTGATGTATTCAAGCGGTGACAATGAGCTGATTCTACTGCGGAAAATGGCAAAATGCATGTCTGCTGGTTTGTTGTGCATGTGCTGCACCAGCGTATCAGCAAAATTCCCCCTCGCGGAAAACACACTGCATTGAATTTCATGGCCTGTGGTGCAATATGATACATATTTACACATGGTGCAGGGGCCTTGACTACAACTTCAAAACAGACCCATTCATTACTAAAGGAGGGCAGTGTAAAAAATCTGACATCCGATTTAGTATTCCAAACGGATTACTGCTTGGCGCTGAAAAATCAATGCTGAACGCTACAAGAATGGCCTTCCCTAGGCCTATTGTAAGGTTCAGTTTAACACATAAATCATAGTCCAATTGTAACACCACATTCTTTGCTGTTAGAATTTCTTTATGTGGCTTAGCATGAAGATGAAATGGCTTAAAAGTGCAACGGCTCAGCCTGAGATGGCCTCCACTGTTCCACGTGCTTTGGAAAGCCTTATTAAAGCAAACCTCCGTGGCCTTTGATGCACGGTTCTGCTGCACCCCATCCTGCCTGAAGACACAGTACAGTGTTGATGCCGGAACACTCTTATCCCTCTCTTCCTTCCTGCTCCGTCTCCTCCCCAACAGTCAGCACCGGTGGAGAGCATTTAACGAATCCCACCAGCACCAGTGCAGTCCCTGCGGAACCGTGTCAGATGAGTGTGTCCCATCTCTCCCTACAGCAAAAGGATCTTAGCACAGCTAAATGCTCATCTGTGCGGCTCCTGACTCCCGCGTGCAGTCACAACACGCGTCTTCGTCCAGCGACCGGAGTATTCCCTCAGCATTTTAGAAAAAGAGCAGCATCAACAAACTGCTATTAAGTGGCACTAAAGGATTAAGGGGATGTCAAGACCCCATGAGACAATCAGTTTAGGAGTAAGTGTTATTTTGATGCAATTTCAGCTGAAGTCATGGTGTTTTGTGTTGCTGTATTATAAAACAGCTAGAGATAAACACTACCCATTTGACTGAGACACTCGCAGGGAAATACTGCATTTGCCAAAATACTAAAATTGCTTAAAACAGAGGAAATGTCTATGTCAAGCCTCCTATAAGAACAAAGTTATTGCGATATAGAGCTTGGAGACTGGAAATATTTAAATTGCAACTTAATTTTCCCCCTTGTGATTATCTAACATGTACAGCAGAGGCTGAGTTGTGTGTGTGTGTGTGTGTGCTGTCTCTGAGTACCATTACAGGAGTGGTAGGTGAGGAGTTTAAAATGAGACCCAGAGGAATGCTCCAATTAAAAAGCAGGGAAAAGCCTTGAAAACGGCAACCACGGTGCATCCTTAACTCTCTACGCAGTACCACTGCAGAATCCAGTCACACAGAGAAGCATCCCCTTATTAACAATAAGCAGCGTTGAAGTGGCCAGGCAAAATTGAAAAAAACAGAAAGGCAAAGAAACAAGTAAGAGACAGGAGGCTGTTATTTGTGTGACAAGTCGCTGGCAGGAAGACGTTTCAATGTGCTATTGATCATCACTGAGCTTTTATTTGTTATATGCTCAAAATAAATAATGCAAAGGACGTCACATTTCCATTTGATTCAATGGTGTACAGTCATCCTACACAGACTGTTACCTCAGCATAGAACGCACATGTTGACGGAACAAACATGTCAGAGCAGTTTATTTAGTATTCAATGAAAACATTTTATATATTCGATATATCAGTGTGTCAAATCTTCTGCCCTGCTCCATTTACAGAGCAGCAGATCTGAAGTTACACTTTGTGTTTGACACCTTGCAGTTTGTCTTTTAGCTTGCATATCCTTAGGTGTGTGTGTTTTCTTCATGTTATTAAAAACTGGTCTGAAACGAAAACACACCTAGGTAATTACCTCAAGACATTTCACATTTCCTGCAGCTCTGTTTAATACATCCATCGAAAAACATGAAACTAACAGAACTGACTCAGAATAACCTTTTGTTCCACCAGCTCATAGTAATAAATGAAAAGTTTTTTTTCTTCAGAAAAGCTGCCACTTTGGAGACCACGGTGATTACATTCAGGCAGTATTAAAAATCTGAAAATCTTATCCCATCACACAAGCACAATCTCGCAAAAACATGATCAATCTGCATTACTAAGGATCCCATGGACAAACAGCACTACGGTTTGAACTTTACATTTTGGGTAGGTGACATTTTAACTAAGGCAACCTTTCGGAATCCATGGTGCAGGCTCAATTAGACTAGAGCCTTAAACTATTGCCTTCTTCCTGACAGTACCCAAGAAGCTCTTATGGATGACTACATTCCTAAGATTTGCAGTGATCTCAATTTTAACACACAGCCCTCATTGAAAAACGGAATTCATCAACTTCCAGTGTCTGTGCGGGGAACAACAGGACAGAAATGTTCTGCGGTTCTCTTAAGACTGCTGACTGCTCAGCAGTTAGGGAGCAGCCAACACTGCTGGGTGCCTCATCCACAAAACCAGTTCCACTGAAACTAGAGGCAAGATGGCAATCTTATACCGTATGCAGCAAAAACCACTCTGTGCTTACTGGCGTTCCCTCCTCCCCCTGAGAGCTGCATGTCTTTCAGTAATGACTACACAACAGAACGAGGCTAGAGAGACGCTAACCAATTAGAGAAGTTACAGCATGACTGCTTAGAAGTTAGGTCTTATATACATACATACACACATACACCAAATGGACAAAAGTATTGGGACACCTCCTAACTATTGAATTTAGGTCACCCCTTACTTCCAGTGAAGGGAGTAATGCTTCAGCATATCACAACGTTCTGGGTAACACCATGCTTCCAACTGTTTTCTATTCCAGCATGACTGTGTCGCAGTGCACAAAACAAGCTCCATAAAAACATGGTGGGATATTTGGTGTGGAAGAACTTGACTGACCCACACAGAGCCCTGACCTAACCCCATCCAGCACCTTTGGGATGAACTGGAACGGAGATTGTGAGCCAGGTTTTCTTGTCCAACATCAGTACTTCACCTCATAAATGCTCTACAGAATGAATTTACGCTATACACAAATTTCCACAGAAACTCCAAAATCTTGTGGAAAGCCTTCCAAGAAGAGTGGAAGCTGTTCTGGCTGCGAAGGGCGTACCAACTCCATATGAGTGAGATCAGGCATCCCAATACTTTTTGTCCAGATCTATGTATGAATACATGGGTGCACACACTTACAAGTAAGTTACAAGTACACATAAAGAACAGCAGGGAATTTGCACTGTTTATTATTTGGGCTGTGAGCTTGTGAATGTGTTTTGTTGTACAAAGTGTAAATTCAGTGTAAGAAAACTGATTAGCAAATATTTACAGTACAATTCATAGTTAAATCAGAGGACATTTGGAAACGGAGACTGGTGGTGGAGCCAGCTTATTGTAGCACTGCACCGTGCATTTAACAGCAGTCTTGAGAACATATTTTAAAGGGACAAAATACCTGGTGCTCTTCATTTTGGGACTGAGATGGCCCAAGGCAAACCAAAGAAACATAGAAGCAGGGAAAAGACAAGAACTAGATTTACACTGCTGAAGTTTGCTGAAATTGTAGCTGACAAAATCGATTTGGAATAGTTCATAAACACATAGCAAATATATAGACATTTTGACGGGTGTCCATAATAAGAAGCCTTTAAACATTTACCAAAAAAATCCCCCTGATTAAGAAGGTTCGTGAAGGTAGAGTGTGAAGTGGTAAAAGTACAAGAAAGACTCATTAAGCCGTCTCGCTATCGAGCTTTACTGATCTTTACTGAATTACTGCTGATAAGCCTACTTTTACTTTTACGAGAAAAGAATGCACTTAACACAGAAATGACACGCAATAAAGTATTCTAGCTACTTTAAATTACAACTCAAATAGCAATTTAGATTCATTTGAACGTCCATCCAAAGGTTTTGGATGTTTGACCTCTCTACGTCTTCGGGCTAATGTGCAATACATCACAAAAATAAACATTTTTGAATCTTTAAAAAAAAAAAAATCTTTTGGCATTTTGAAATTATATACAATATATTAATTTTCCTTCAACTGTGCAAACGTACTGAGATTTGCACGATAAATAAAGGTGATGAATCAGCAGGTACAGAGAAAATTATATTTATATATATATATTTATATAGATATATAGATATCTCATCTATACAAAATAGATACTAAAATAAGGAGCAGTCAGCACAAAGGGCCTCTCCCAGGTTTATTGTCAGTAGACATAATCATATGCTGTACCAGAAACTGAAACTTGCTTATCAAATATTGTTTAGCTTGTTGTACTTGATATAAATAGCACCTTCACCTCTGTTGCCAAACCTGGCTATGCTGCTTGTTACTTTGTGTGGTTGATTGTCACATTGTTGAGTTTTTCCAATGCAGAGGGAAACTACAGGAGGAGGAGGAGGAGGAGGAGGAGGAGGAGGAGGAGGAGGAAGAGGAAGTGTGAGCCGCCTATGACTGAATAGAAAACTGCTGCTGGCGTATGGGTGAGGCTGACCTTTGCTTTTACGGCATATAGAGACATCTGAAGGCAGATTTGAAAGCTGTGTCAAAGGGAGGACAGACACTTGAACCTGAAAGGCAGAGGTTTGAAAAGAGCCTCTTTGAAGAGAGTCCTTACCGGCGAGAATCTAAGTCAAGGTGACTAGAAAGTTAAATGGGGGGGTGGGTGCTGGAATGCATCAATACAGTAGACATCTGTGTTCACATACACTTGTAAAAGTGGGCGGGTCAGAGTCCATGGGCTTCATGTATTGGTATCACTGCTTGCTGATTGGTTGTCTTCGGCGTGCTTGAACATCAGGATGGAATTGTAGATTTTGAGCGCAGGTCCAAGCTTAACACTCATGATCTTCACGATGTCGCGCTGCGTCAGCAGGAGGAACGCCTTGCCATCGATTTGCTGCAAGAGGACGAGTAGAAGGGATTATTCTACACTGACCGTGCAAACCCTTCAGATTTCTCAGTGTTTAATGCAAATGTATTTGTTAATGTAGATAATCATTTCATACCAGGAACAGTGCTCATTAATAAACAACATTAACTGAACTGTGGATAAACCAGAGTTGGCCCACAAGGCTTTTCTTTTATTTCTTGTCAACGGCCAGATGTTAAAAGATTCCCTGAAATAGCCTACATTAAATAAAACAAATGAACATTACAAAACATGGCAACAATTTGATAAAGGGCCACAGTATATTGGTGGCTCGTATATTAAATAAGATATACACTGTTATTCTATTCTTATGGATATCTATCTGTCGTACCACCAGAGGGGAACCTTCTAGACCTTCAGATAGTTTCTGGGAACTAAAAACTGTACTGTATATACAATGTACAAAATATACTGTATATACACAATACAATATACTATATATATACTGTTGTTTTGTATGTTGCACCTATGGTCCAGGAGAACAATATTTCATCTCACTTTGTACTTATTGTATATGGCTGGGATGACAAAGCTCCTCTTGACTTGACTTATTTTCAAGTAATGCAGTATTACTTTTACTTTATTAAATTTTTAGTGATGTCATACAGGTTTTAGCAAAAATGACCATTACTGTTTGACAATGTTTTGGTATGTATAGCATATATAACAGGATATTTAGTTATGGCCCAAACCTAGTTCTACTAGTTACAGTTTGCCACCATACATCTATTAAAATTGTAAAGGTTTACACTAGCTGTAATACATGATTTACCTTACACGTACAACACATTCATTCATTTATAACTTGCAACTGTTTTGAAATTTATTTGTTTAAAAAAGTGAACATATACTGGTGCCTGTATAGGCAACAAGATATTAAGCACAGGCTATTGTATTCATTAATAAGATCCTTCATGATGCATTCCTACAATCCGAGCATAGTGTACATGAGCAGTACAAGAATATCTATGGATTCTACAATATGTAGTTTATTAGTAGCAGAATAAAAGAGTCTGCAGTGAGAGGGAATGCAGTCTCCTTAAAATGCACAACACCCCCTGCATACTTATAGTTACTGTGGTTACAGTGCTGTTTTAATGGCTTTTGGAAAAAAAAAATCCCTCTTTCCCCAGTTCAAACAAATGCTGCCTGCTCTATTATGAGAGAGAAAAGGCTCTATTCTCTACACTGTCCCCGAGAGATTAATGCTCAGGGTGTGCAGTGGCAAAAGGCTAGCTTGTGTCTGTTCCACTTCATTACATTAAGCACACTGCAGAAGAAAGTGCCCCCCCACCTGAAAGAACAGACCATCACATAGCCATCTGAACGAGACCCACTTTGTATTCTGTTGAATTTTACATTCAATGTACATACCAATACTTTAATGTGCAATATATGTCCAAACCTATGGAGACACATCCTCTGATTAGAGAATTTATCCACTTTAAGGTGCACCCACTACTGACAGGTGTTCAATTATTCACAGATTGTACAATGGAGCAGCCGTACATGAGCCTAAGGTCACCACACCCAGTGACAAGCTTTGGCTAAAGGGGGTTAAAGGCTCCCTGGCATTGGGGTAGTTTTCTCTGTAGTAATGGAGCTCCATCCAATTCCTCAGGGAGGAGTTTGTCTTCCAGAACTAATCATCCAGCATCAGTATCTGACCTCACTAACGCTCTTATGGCTAAAAGCAATCAAATCTTCACAGCAATCAATTTTAGAAGAAAAGCTGGATGAGGAGCTTTTTTTTTAGACCAGATTTACATATTGGTGGTGGTGCTAAAGCATGCTGCACATGCAAAAGCAGCCTTTCTCAAGATAACCCCTGAGCTGCAGGTTTTAGCATGCCCGAGTTCATTAAAATGCAATGCAACGAGTGACGAGAGGACTATGCAAATGAACAACCTGGACTGATTCGCTAACATGAACTGACTGGAAAAAGGAATACTAAGAAGAAGCACAGCTTTGAAAATGAACATCTCTCTTTACATTATCCTGCATTATATGTTTCTTCCCTTCTTATGTGAAGTTTTGGAAATAGGAGGTTTAATTTCAATGGTAATTATACAGTTTAGTATTTATTATTTTTTTGTTTAAGTTTTGCTTTTTGTTTTACTTTACAAGTTGTTATTGTATATAAAACAAAAAGTCTTATTTACTCATTTAATGTACGATAGTGTATGGAATACACTTCTGGAAAACAAAAATACAAACCTACAAATAATTTTTGGTATGCTTTCTATATTTTTTTTTTAGCAAGAACAGCAAGGTTTTCTGCAGATGCATTTATTGCATACTGCATTTGTTCATTTTACAACAATTTCCCAAACTGCTCATTTCTTTAGCAGCAAATGTTCTTCCTCCTTGGTCTGCAGTCTTTTTTGAAACAGCTGTTTGAAACATTTCTATTCAAATTAGCCAGCTTGTGAGAGATGTCATTAAATGGCAAGTCATAGTAAATCAAGAACAAACTAGAGCCAGCTGCGATCGCTACAATTTAGCACACGCAGCAGGTGTTAAGTTGTTTCATAGTATCTGACCCACAGTGTGACCATATCACGAGAATAAAGTACCCCTAAACTGAACTGAAATCAAACTTTCTTTCATAGGAATAAACTGCATGCCGCAGAAGTGCACGGATGATTGTTGAGCGCAGGCTAGCTCCTTTCTCCCTGAGGCCTGAGAGAGAGAGAGAGCGAGAGAGAGAGAGAGAGAGAGAGAGAGAGCGAGAGAGAGAGAGAGAGAGAGACACATAGAG